>ML248771.1:0-64215 GCA_005239495.1 Nicotiana undulata
TGTGTGTGTGTGTGTGTGTGTGTGTGTGTGTGTGTGTGTGTGCAACCCGATCCATATATACTCCTCACAATATAGGCTCTCGGCCTCACTTAGTCAGAAACCTCTCAAAAGCCACTCGGGCTATCAGTTAAACGGGGTACTCGACCCAAAAATATTGTTTTATGCATCAAAGTATGTAAATGAGGCTGAGTTTTAAATCAGTTAAGCATAATATGACTGAGTGTAAATCATAAGTCAACACAGTGAGGAATATCAGTAAAAATCCCCAAGGGGTCTAAACACATGACACGAGGCCCAAATACGGCATTCTGCCCAAAACATAGTATTAATCTTTAAACATGAAATATCATATGGTTTATAATCAAATACGCAATTTAATAGTTGCTATGGGACGGACCAAGACACAATCCCCATCGGTGTACGCCATACACTCGTCATCTAGTATGTGCGCCACTTCAAAATAGTGATACAGTGTGAAGTCCAGATTTTCATACCCTCAGGACAAGATTTACAGTCATTACTTACCTCAAATCGGCCCGAAAACTACTTCGCGATGCTCTTGCCCCTCGAATCGGCTCCCGAATGCTCCGAATCTAACCAAAACCATATTAATAACATCAATATATGCTAGGGAGACGAAACCCATTCGAAAACTATCAAGATTAGGCACAAATCCCAAAATTGGCCAAACCCGACCCCCGGGTCCACGTCTCGGATTTCGATAAAAATCACAAAATCGGAATCCTTATTCTCCCACGAGTCTATACATACCATGAACATCAAAATCGGACCACAATTGCCCCTTCAATTCTTCAATTATAGTCTCCAATTTCCCATGCCCTAAATTCCCAATTTACACCTCAAAAACATGTAATCTAGTCGGATTATTCGATGATAATTCAATATTATGGAGTAGAAATTATCACAAGTGTGTTACCTCAAGATTTCCCATGACTTCTCGCTCAAAATTCGCACCAAGCCACATTATTTTCGTCCAAAAATGTTGAAATGAGCTATAAAAAAAACAGCTCAATGAAAACACGAATTTGGTCGCTAAAGGTGCGCACCAGATCATGTTGCACTAACAATGTTTATTTTCACTAAAAAGGCTCTAACTCCACCATACGAACTCAGAATTCGATGATTCTTGTTTCTATGAGTCACAAATAATAATACGAACATAGCCCTTCAATCGAAACTCAATTCGGAGCTCATTTGCTCAATGTGATACCCATTTCGCTCGTTAAACAATTAACTCATGTTTCGCGTCAAAAACCTAATCGAGACTTGATGAAATTAGACCAAACTTTCCAGATCACTCCTATAATTCATTATAAGTCTCGAAATCAAATTTTGATCTCTAGAACTAAAAATGGACATTTGGATCATTACATGCTTATGCTCAAAATGCCAAAATCTTCCAAAAACTCTTCCAAAACTTATCCGAGCCTCATGGGACCCCAACCAAGTATACTAACAAGTCCCATAATATGACACAAACTTAGTCGATGCCTCAAATTACATCAAACAATGCTAAAACCGTGAATCAAGCCCCAATTCAAGCTTAATGAAACTAAGAACTTCCAACTTCTATATTTGATACTGAAACCTATCAAATCAAGTCTGATTAACCTCAAATTTTGCATACAAGTCACAAATGACACAAGAAACTATTCCAACTTCCAGAATTCCATTCCGACCCCGATATCAAAATTTTCACTGCCGACCGAGAAACACCAAATTTCTAATTTTGCCAATTCAAGCCTAATTTTACCACGGACCTCCAAATCACATTCCGGACGCGCTCCCAAGTATAAAATCACCTAACAGAACTAACCAAATCATAACAATCCAAATCCGAGATCGAATACTAAAAATTCAAAACTTGGTCAGACAGTTCATATTTAAAGCTTCAAGCTAAGAATTGTTCTTCAAATGTATTCTGATTATCCTGAAAACCAAAACTAACGATTTACATAAGTCATAATACATCATACAGGGCTAGTCATGCCCAAGAACAGGAGAGCAAAGTCCAAATGCTCAAAACGACCGGTCGGGTCGTTACATCCTCCCCTACTTAAACATATGTTCGTCCTCGCGCGTGCCTAGAGTGGTTCCCAGAACAGTCAAATCACTGGGTAACCTTACCACGCACATACCCGGGGGTGATCCCACGTCACCCTATCCCATATAGGTCCGATAACACAACATAACTAAAATTTCACAATTCACCCTAACCCATAACCTTAGAACGAATTTTCCACTTCTGAAATTGACTATAAGATCAGAATCTCGCATTTACACACTGAATAAGTCTCAACACGATGTATCAAGCCATACCGCAATCCAAGATGAAAATCACATGACATGCCGCTTAACTCAAACACTCATAGCGATAACTTCTAATCACAGCAGCTGCTCAAACAACCCAATTCCGGTAATAAAACTCTTATCAAACAAAAGCTTCATTCCAACACTTTTGTATACTGCCAATGATGAATGAAACACGCAGAAAGTCATAATCATTCCTCAGATCAACCAGTCATTGAGCTCCCTCTCCTTTGGAAAGGACCATAGTAAATTTTTAAACCGAATCCCGATATTATCCTTCCAACATGCTGAAATCGAATCTGATAGTATTCATCCTAGATCCCAATGACCTCATCTCATCCAACACGACTACTCTAGTGACATGACACATCGATACAATCTAAAGCCACAACCCGTGCGACCCGCGCACCTATAAGCAACGGTCAAAATGTACTCAAATCATGGAAAAAATGACTCAAATGAGAGAGTTGTACCGCAAGCTCACCAGTACCACCACAACATAATGTTGAGAACCCATCACACATCGTAGAACCAGAATAGATGAATCTAACCCGAAGGATCATACCTCTACATAACATCGCTGCAATACGCGACCCTATCCAAACACTGGTCCACTTGAGACACCTCAAGTCACCATGCTCAAAATCATCAACCACGCGCAATTCGATGTCTAGTACCTAAAGTAAATCACCATAACCACGGAGAAGTAAATGACGCAATGACATGCCAGCCCGAATCAGAAGGAACATAACAAATACGTCTCAATCACGCAATGCCCAATTACTTACTTGACTCAAATCCCGCTATAAAGCCCAAATAAATCCGCACTATATGTGCATATAACCAACAATCACCATTCCTCGAAACACCGAAAGGTAACTCATAGATCACTCCAGAATATGAATAAACTCAACGACAATCGAATGGTACATCCCTCGACAATAGCAATTCGAAGTCAACAATTCTGACCCGGTGTAGAACACACACCCATACTGGCCTACTAATAACCCTAAATCAACTCTGGTCACCCACAACAGATAGATAACTCTCCGAAAATTCACAATGACTGAATCATGGCATATACTAACATCTTACTAGCTTTGCTCGCATCCTCACAGTCCACAACCACAAATTAATCTGTTTATGAAAACTCCCAGTCTCGAAGTCCATGAAGCGCACCAATTACCATATATGATCCCAACTCCACCACTCGAATATATAACATGTCTCTAATACTCGATCATTCCACGAGGGATACCCCCATAATTCCTCTATGTCACCAAGAAACCTTGAATATCAACAGTCAATCCAACAAGAGAGCGCCGCAATACCGGTGAAGCACCCTTAACTCCACACATTGACCATTCTGAAATGTATACCCTCATCAAGCCACCCAATTGGTGATATCATCTACCTAGTCGTCTGAAACTGCCAATGCTGCCTAAGAAATTCGACCTTCCCTCTAGGACTGAACCGAGATCTCACATATGCAAATATCAACTCTACATAACATACCGCATACGCCACGCCATCCTATCATAAATATGAGAACTTCATGATCCCTTTCGAGACACAAACAACTACCCACCCAACTAGTCAAGAACATTACATTTGATCCCATCCAGAAACAAAATCACTATACATCACATGCTCCTCATGCCGGTAGAAAATATCCATCTCTAACCATAGTAGAAACCATCCAGAACTATCCAAATTCCATTAGTACAACACCAAACTTTCAAGACTGAATCCTTCTAACTCAACCAAGCTACGCATGTCACCAAAACCCAAGAACATTGCCAAGAAACACCTGTAAAAACTCATTACCTCATAAGCACCCAAAGAACTAATCATATCCTTTACCATGACGATCCAACCTATTACCAAGCTGTCCTATTTATCCAAGTTCCTTCTGAATTATCTTAGAATTAGTACTTCTCCTTGCCATAATACCTCAATCCTCAACCCAGACTCACCACACGAGACCCCAGCATAAAGCCATATCGTCTAAGGCTCATAAGCTGTTGAATACTCTCTCAAATATCCCCTAAAGTGCCCCATTCAAAATATTTACCCTGAAGAGACTTCATGCGAATCTAAGTCATTACCTTCATTTTTCCTGATATTGATATGTAGAATCTATGATAACGTAGAAATGCCACAAACCTTGACACCCTCCACGTAAATCTCAGTTCTATCCCAATACACACCTTGAAGATCCTCAATTTCTAAATATAACCCTGAATCCATCAGAACCATTCTCGAGAGTCATCCACTCTACGCAATTCTCAATTACACTGATCAAGCAGACAGAAAGACCTAGCCCCGTTTTCACACCAACATACTAGGAAGTAATCCACACACTTGAAGCAACAAGCAAACTCATACACTACACACACTACACCTTTTACAATTACAACTCAATCATTCAATAAACCCATCTACCCATAGAGTACATTACGACTTGTATCGAAGAATTTTCATTACTCGAGTCATTCTCAGACTCCACCAATGCAGGTCATAACTTATTCACCAATATACCTCGAACCGAAACTAATACAACACATAATCGTGCAATCAACTTATCATTAACAAACTCCCCCACTTGGCTCAAAGCCAAAGATCAAGACAAACAATAAGTCACAATGCCCATACTCTATCATTGCCACCATACTGCAGTGAGATTCAACTAAATTCTTCATAAGCTCATATGAAACCATCTAATATCTCAAATCGTATGCAAATCTCGCATTCACCATTGTAATGGTCCTGCCAACTCCCACAAGCGATCTAAACTCAAATTGCAACATATATCAATTATTGATAAAAGAGGACTTGCTACAAAGCCACCTAAGGATCACACAACCTCAGGACACCCCGCGAGAAATAGCCCCGCCTATTTAGCCTCAAACTGAACTCTTTCTATACCCTTCCAAAAATCATAGCTATCACGCGATCACTATACCCTCCTGCATTAAAACACAACCAATGCATATCCTCGAGGCATCAAGATACGCGGTATAAGAACCTGAAGCTGATGGCAAAACTAACACCGGAGCTGTGGTCAAGGAAATCTTGAGCTTCTGGAAGCTCTACTCACACTCGTCTGACCGCATGGATACCCTCACTAGACACCACGTGTCCCAAGAATGCTACTGAACTGGGCCGAAATTCAAACTTGGAGAACTTTGCATAGACCTTCTCCTCCCTGAATCCTTATAATACCACCCTCAAATACTGAGTATAATACCACCCTCAAATGCTGAGTATGGTGAGTAAGCCAAGATGCCATCAATGAATACAATAACAACGGAATGCTAACACGACTTAAATACACCATTAATCAAATACATGAGCGCAGTTGGGGCATTGGTCAGCCCAGAAGACATCCCTAGCAGCTCAGAACACAACAGCAAAATCCACTTCACTCCATAACTAAGCTACACGAGAGGTACTTCAATACACTCGCAACTCGAGGCCATATTCTAACTTAAGACAGAAGTCAAATACTCAATGGTTCTTGCTACATCTCCCATCAATTCATTTTTTTCACAATCAAACACCCTTAACACATCTAACCATCAAATTACACTCACCACGTAATCATCTAATCACCAAATCCCATCAATAAGAACACAAACAGACATATAAGTCCCCAAATGCACGTGCTCGCACAAACAAAATCTCAGCACTCAAGCCATAGACAAAATCCGGCCTCAAGTCCTCCAGACTGGCCCATTATCAATATGCTAAAAATCACATCTCACCCATGGGAATCACAAGCCGTCGATGCACAGTTGATACCGAGCGCTCACGTGCACATTCGAATACATGAAAGGAATTCAAAGAGTTACACTTTTGGCTGAATAAATGGATTCGCACGACAGTAATTCAAGAATGTGAGATTTTTCCTCAGGGTTCTGCAGCCTCTCGAAGATAAAAACAGACGTCTCTGTACCGATCCACAAGAATCTACTAAACATGCTCATGACCGGTGAGTCCTACGTAACCTAGGCTCTGATACCAACTTGTCACGACCTTAAATCTAAACTAGTCGTGATGGTGCCTATCGTGGAACTAGACCAGCCACTTTAACACTCAACGTAAAGAATCTTTCATTTATATCATTTCTATACTGATAACCCGTAAATGTTTCATTTAAATTACCTTTTAAACAGACAAAGCTACACCATATATTTAAAATACAACCACAAGACCTTGGAGTCACTGGTCATGAGCATCTACAGAAAATATACAAGTCTGGAAAATAAACTCTATAATAGTAATAAGGAGAGAGCAGGGTTGCGGACGCGTGTAGCTACCTCACAAAATCTCCGAGAAGTCTCTGGAACAGCTAGACAGCTAACTCTGCCCTAGCACATGGATCTGCAGACAAGGTGCAGGGAGTAATGTGAGTACGCCAACTCAGTAGTAATGAAAATAAATCAAGTCTGAGCAGTAAGAAACACATAAAGTCAAATCAATAATTTACAATAAGCACGGTCTTTTTTTCCAACAGTGTATACATTAAATCATCACGCTTAAAAAGGCGATTTCAGTGAAAATCCTTTGAAAAAATGTTATTTCCAACAGTTTCAATAAAATGTCCAAGAAGTTTAATGTAAAATGTTATGAATCATAAGTCGACACTCGGGCAAAAACATGAATAATAAACCTCCCCTCAGGCATAACATCATTCAGAATCAGTCCCTCAGCATGCCTCATAATAACTCGTAATCAGCCCCTCGGGCAACCTCACAGCCACTCATGCCTCCCAATCACTTGTCACTCAGCACTCGGCGCTCGCACTCAGTAGGTACCTGCGCTCACTGGGAGTGTACAGACTCTGGAGAGGATCCTACAACCCAAGCGCTATATTGCTGCGGCATGCATCCCGACCCAATATTGTTGCGGCGTGCAGCCCGACCCAATATCACTACGGCGTGCAGCCCGATCCAACATATCTCGTTGCGGCGTGAAGCCCGATCCATATATATATATATATTGTTACGGCATGAAGCCCGATCCATATATACTCCTCACAATATAGGCTCTCGGCCTCACTCCGTCAGAAACCTCTCAAAAGCCACTCGGGCTATCAGTAAAACGGGGTACTAGAACCAAAAATATCATTTTATGCATCAAAGTAGTGTAAATGAGACTGAGTTTTAAATCAGTTAAGCATAATATGACTAAGTGTAAATCATAAGTCAACATAGTGAGGAATAGCAGTAAAAACCCCCCAAGGAGTCCAAAAATATGGCACGAGGCCCAAATACGGCATTCCACCCAAAACATAGTAATAATCTTTAAACATGAAATATCATATTGTTTATAATCAAAACGCAACTTAATAGTTGCTACGGGACGAACCAAGTCACAATCCTCATCGGTGTACGCCACACACTCGCCATCTAGTATGTGCGCCACTTCAAAATAGTGATACAGTGTGGAGTCCGGGGTTTCATACCCTCAGGACAAGATTTACAGTCATTACTTACCTCAAACCGGCCCGAAAACAACTCTGCGATGCTCTTGCCCCTCGAATCGACTCCCGAATGCTCCGAATCTAACCAAACCCATATTAATAACATCATTTTATGCTAGGGAGACGAAACCCATTCAAAAATTATCATGATTAGGCACAAATCCCGAAATTGGCCAAACCAAACCCCCGGGTCCACGTCTCGGAATTTGATAAAAATCACAAAACCGGAATCGTTATTCTCCCACGAGTCTATACATACCAAGAACATCAAAATCGGACCACAATTGCCCCTTCAATTCCTCAATTAAAGTCTCCAATTTCCCATGCCCTAACTTCCCCAACAAACACCTCAAAAACATGTAATCTAGTCGGATTATTCGATGATAATTCAATATTATGGAGTAGAAATGATCACACGTGACTTACCTCAAGATTTCCCATGACTTCTTGCTCAAAATTCGCCCCAACCCGTGTTCTTTTCGTCCAAAAATATGGAAATGAGCTAAAAAAAAAAAAAGACAGCTCAATAAAAACACGAATTTGGTCGCTAAAAGTGCAAAATCTGGTCGCTAAAGGTGGGCACCATATCATGTTGCACCAACAATGTTTATTTTCACTAAAAAGGCTCTAACTCTACCATACGAACTCGGAATTCGATGATTCTTGTTCCTATGAGTCACAAATAATAATACAAACATTTCCCTTCAATCGAAAATCAATTCGGAGCTCATTTGCTCAGGGCGATACCCATTTCTCTCGTTAAACTATTAACTCATGTTTCGCGCCAAAAACTCAATCGCGACTTGATGAATTAGACCAAAATTTCCAGATCACTCCTATAATTCATTATCAAAATTTCGGAAGTATCGAAATCAAATTTCGATCTCTAGAACTAAAAATGGACCTTTGGATCATTACATGCTTATGCTCAAAACGCCAAAATCTTCCAAAAACTCTTTCAAAACTTATCCGAGCCTCATGGGACCCCAACCAAGTATACTAACAAGTCCCATAATATGACACAAACTTAGTCGATGCCTCAAATTACATCAAACAATGTGAAAACCGTGAATCACACCCCAATTCAAGCTTAATGAAACTAAGAACTTCCAACTTCTATATTTGATGCCGAAACCTATCAAATCAAGTCCGTTAACCTCAAATTTTGCATACAAGTCACAAATGACACAACGAACCTATTCCAACTTCCGGAATTCTATTCCGACCCCGATATCAAAATTTCCACTGCCGACCGAGAAACACCAAATTTCCACTGCCTACCGAGAAACACCAAATTTCTAATTTCGCCAATTCAAGCCTAATTTTACCACGGACCTCCAAATCACATTCCGGACGCGTTTCCAAGTACAAAATCACATAACGGAGCTAACCAAATCATAAAAATCCAAATCCGAGATCGAATATTAAAAAGTCAAAACTTGGTCAAACATTTCATATTTAAAGCTTCAAGCTGAGAATTGTTCTTCCAAATCTATTCTGATTATCCTGAAACCAAAATCGATGATTTACATAAGTCATAATACATCATACGGGGGGTTAGTCATGCCCGAGAACTGGCGAGCAAAGTGCAAATGCTCAAAACGACCTGTCAGGCCGTTACAAATATATATAGTTTATTTCTATTATATACACGGCCAGAAAAGAATAAATGTCGTTCGTCTTTTACCCTTTAAAAATAACTTTTGCAATTGATAAATTTGTAGCTTCGGTTAGTTTCCTAATTTTTAGGACTTTGAAATCAATTAAAAAATTTCTTATTAAATTTTTTCTTATTAGAATAGGTAGGAAGTACTAATATTTAGAAATTTAAAATCAATAAATATTTTACCTTATGTAAATTGTACCAATTGACAATACATCCTTCGTGCAATACGTATAAAATTAAGGCGAGAACAATGGCGACTTCAATTAACTTCTAATTAAAAATTAAAAAATGGAGGCATAAAATCACATACATTAAATTAAAATTTATTTAATACTATTGACGTCTAATTAAGGTTATTTCAATGTAGAATAATTAAATATGTATTTAAGTATTCTTATTTAATTATATAAAGTAATTATTTCATTTTCAATTAAGCACCCAAAATAATTATTAATATCATATTTATAAAAATTATACAAGCATAAATTTATCTATATCTATATATATATATATATATATACTATATTAAAAGCATGAAACCCCTATCGAAATATCGTTCACCTTTTTTAACCTTTAAAAGTTAATTTCACACTAAACAAAATATTCATTTAATTATTTTTCTTATATCTAGGACTTCAAAATCAACTAAAAGTTTATTCAAGAATATCCTAATATTTAGGTCTTCAATTAAAATTTACCTTATTAATTTTTTTCCTTATTTGACCAGTTTTTATAAATATCTTTTTGAGTTTAGTACGTGACTATTTAATTTTTTTTATTCTTAGCCTCTAAGGTATATAATAGTATTGTTTTTCACCAAATTGTCAATAATTGATTACCTAGAAATATGGAACATCCATCAACAATGTATATTCGCTTTTTCCTCTTAAATTTTTAAAAGTTTTGATTTAATCCGACTTTAAATTTCTAGAAGTCTGAACTATGGTGTTAATTTAGAACTAAATTAAGCTACAACCATACTATGTGAATTTACAACTAAAGTTAATTTTTTAAACTTAAGTTAAACTAATGTATTTGGAACCCTTGACGTTACTATAAATTTGTCGTTTTTCCCCGATAATTTTGAAAATTGTTCTCCACATTGTGAACTCTTAAAATTTTAAAATTATTATTAGTAGAGTGCACTCGGAGTGAGTTTAGAATATTAATGATTTTTAGTATTGGATGAACGTGCAAAGAAGAAAATTTAGACTTAAATAAATGAAAAGGGGTTAAAATTGCCCCTAAACTATTGTAAAAGGTTTAAAAATATCCTCCATCCATCTATTGTGCTAAAAATAACATTTCATCTACCTTTTTGGTTCACTTATGCCCTTTAACTGTTAGGTCAATGGTAAATTAAAAATACTAATTATTTAAATTCACGTGGCAACTTTTTATTGGTCGAAATTAAAATATCTAAGCTATTAAGACTCACCCATATCTACCTGTTTTACGGACTAACCCGCTCCAAACACCCATATCTACCCGTTTTAGTATTCATACCCAAAATATTTTTTGGATATGAATTCTCCTCTCTCTTTTTTTGACTATTTTTACAAACAAGAAAAAAATTCTTACGCGTTCTCAGACATAGCCATTCTCTACTCTGCCGCGAAAGAAAATCAGATAGGTACAAAAATAGTGATTTGATTCTTGTATAGTAATAAATCTGCAATGAAATTTGCAGGTGTTTAATTTGTTTCTAAAAATGAGGACATAAACCAAAAAAATGTTTAATGGGTATGAGAAAATGAATAAATCAAGAAGTCATACCCACCAAACAAAAAAAAATGAAATACAAGAACCAGCACTGAAAAACAAGAAACAGAGGATAATAAATGATCCTTCTCCTTTTAAAAAGATATTATTATTTTATATACATCTTTTAAGACTTTATATACATTTTCTTAAAAAATATCAAAAAATATTTGGGATTCACTTATAGGATATAATATTATATTGAATATAAAGTGCTTTATTTTTATTACCTTTAAATAATATGTTGTATGATCACTTTCTTGTCAAATGATATTGAAATGCGTCAATCTCTTTATTTTTTCATATTCATATGTCAAGAATTATTATACTCTTATATCTTTTTCGAATTTGAAGTAGTATTTCGATAATTAAAAATTTAACATCATATCATTATTTAGGTATCATATTGATTTTATATTTATTAAATTTGATTGACTTTTTTTTTGGTAATTAAATCTTGTATTATTCACCTGCAAATTTGATTAACTTTGAAGTGTACATTAACGAAAATTTATTGTCTGACAACTAAAAAAATAACCATCAATGAGTTACTAAGAAAATTCTCTCATAAGAATATTTTAATAAATCATATATTTGATAATTTTTTATAGTTTTTATTAAATATATATTTACTTATAAAATTTAACAAAGTAAGATAGACATATTATTCAAGTAATAATGAAACCCGAAAAATCCAACAATACCGAACCAATCCAAACCGATATAAATGGTTTGGTTTGATTTTAATAAAAGTCAAACCAACCCGGTCCATATACACCCCTAATATCAATGTACTAATTTTTCATCATTTAAACATATATTGCGTTTAGTTTTACCTTCGTTGCTATTTTTTAATAATTTGTATACGTATTATTTTGAATAACGTGATACATACGTACAACGCACGTACACTAGAACTAGTATATATATATATATATATATATATATATATATATAAATTAAATTTTTAGTGTTAAAAGAACCTTAATACTCCTTATTATCATTTTTATTGTCCACTTTTAACGTTGCACTTCCTTTAAAACAATAATGAAGTATGTAATTTATAATTTTATCCATAATAATGATAGTATTTGAAAAGATCTTGAAAAATAATTTGGGAAATTAGTAGTTAATTATAAGGGCAAAACATGAAAAAAAATTGTTTCTCTTGATCTGCTAAAATAGACAAATAAAAGTGAAATGTATTTTTAGAGGGTGTTGGCTAAGCCTAAGCTGGTCAAACTGGCTTATAAGCAACTTTGACGTATCTACGTGTTAGGTTGTCACGACCCGAAATCCCACCTTCGAGCCATGACTGCGTCTAACGTTGAACCTGCTAGACAAGCCAACGTATAAAATTACATTAATATATTAACACTGAAATAACAGAAATAACTAGAACAATTTATATTTTTAAGGTACGAAAGTAGGTAAAATTCTGGACTAAATGAAAATATCGAAATACATCCTGTTTGCATATCCCCGAACCTGGAGTCACTAACTCACGAACTGTCTATGAGATTACTAAATACAAGGTCTGAAGAAATAATATATAAACTGTCTCAGAACTATAAAAACAAGACAGAATAGAAAGATAAGGATAGAGGAGACGCCAAGGCCCACGAACGTCTGCGGGTCTACCTTGAAGTCTCCGAAGTGGACTGAAGGATACTCCCTCTGTCAATGTCCACCGGGTCCGGCTGCAGGATTTGCACAACATAAAGAAGTTGTGATGACCCAAAAGGTCATCCTAAGTAATTCTAGTTAAATATGTGTTCTGAGACCCCGAAAGCCTCCGTTAATCTCACCTCAATATGCGTGCGCAGCCCGGGCGTGTAGCCGGGAAGTCTTTATGCTGAAATTTGATGAAAATGGAAATTTATGATAATTAAATGTATAAAGTTGACTTTGGTCAACATTTTTGGTAAACGGACCNATGATATTTTGGTGATTTAAAAGCTTGAATAAGTCTGTAGGATGTTTTGGGAGTTGTGTGTGTTTTTGCTTTGGAGACCCGAGGGCTCGGGTGAGTTTCGGGTAGCTAACGGGGTGTTAAAGAGTAAAAAATCTGGTGTTTTGAAGTCAGATCTGGTGTCTGGTGTTTTCTTCTCTACGATCGCACCCTTGAATCTGCGATCGCATAGGCTTATCCTGAGGGACCCAACTGTTGTTCTCTGCGATCGCATGATTTCCTCCGCGATCGCAGACTTATGCCCAGATGCTTCCCGCGATCGCATCTCTCTCTCCTGCGATCGCATAGAGTGAGGGTAGTCTGGGTGGGGGGCTGGCTAGGTACCTTTCGCGATCGCAAGGTCTTGTTCGCGATCGAAGAGGGTGGGGTCTTTGGGCTAGGCGATCGCATTCATGTCTTCGCGATCACAATGTAGGGGAATTTCAGGTCCTTCTTCGCGATCGCAGTGCGTGTGAACCATACTCTCCGTGATCGCAATCCTGTTCCCGCGATCGCGATGTACATTTTCGCCCAGTTATTTAGAAAGTCCAAAAACAGAACACTCTACACGGGATTTCATTATTTTCAGCCTCCTCCTTCTTCTCCAACCTCCATTGAGGACCTCCAAGCCAATTCTTCCTCCATAGCCTCGTGGGTAGGTATTTTATACATCGTCTTCTTCCATTTTCCATCATTAATCACTAGAAATCTAGGCCTATAATCATAAAATCAAGTAGAAATTAGGAGTTTGGGTAGAGTTAGGTTTTTGGAAAAATTGGGTGATTCAACCTCAATTTGGGGTCGGATCTTGAAACAAATTATATAGTTTGGATAGTATCTAATCACAATTAACTTAACAACATCAATAATGACTCAATAATTCAATCACGTAGCCTAATTATACATTTTCCAACATTCTTCCAAAAGTTCCAAAATTCGACCCCGGGCCCGCTTGGACCAAACTCGAGGTTCGGACCAAAACTCGATCACCCATTCCCCCACGAGCCCAAATATACAGTTTGTTTTGGAATCCGACCCCAAAATGAGGTTGAATTCCCAAAAATCCCGTAAACCCTAACTCTACCCAAAACCCCTAATTTCTACCTTGATTCCATGATTTTAGGCCTAAAATCTAGTGATTATTGAAGAAAATAGAAGAAAGTAGAGCTAAGTATACTTACCTATGAAGCTAGGGATGTAGAGCTCTTCACAATCGCGCTATGGGGTGTGGGGAAGAAGGAGGGTTATGAAAATATGGTGAAAGTCCCGTTTTGGTTCTGTTTTTGGCTTTCAAAATAACTGGGCACATTTGTTCTCTGCGTTCGCGGGCCCAGGCCGCGTTCGCAGAGGTTTAAGTTCCTAGACCTATGCGTTCGCGGTGTATGGGTCGCGTTCGCACAGGGTCTTTTTGCTACTAGCCCCCAGGCCCACCCTAAGCTTTGTGCGTTCGCACCTACCCGCCTGCGTCCGCACTACTCACTCTCCCTTACCCTATGCGTTCGCGCCCTATGTGGTGCGTTCGCACAGGGTACCCTGGCCCCCTCTCCGCGTTCGCACCTTCAGGGGTGCGTTCGCATAGACCATTTTTACCCCTGACTTCGGAACTCTCTTTACCGTGTGCGTTCCCACTCCCTTGAGTGCGTTCGCATAGGGTAAATCCTTGGACACCAGAAAATGAAGTTTACACCAGATTTTTCTAACTTTTTGCACTCCGACACCTACCCGAAACTCACCCGAGCCCTCGGGGCTCAAAATCAAATACACACACAACCTCCTAAACATCCTACGGACTTATTCAAATAATTAAACCATCAAAATCAATGAATTAAACTCAAAAATCCATATAATTTCCTCAAAACTTCATAAAGCTCAAATATTCCATTTTCGATCCGAAACACGTCAAATCAAGTCCGTTTTACACCAAACTTTACAGATAACTCATATAACACATATTAAACCTGTTCCGGGCTCCGGAACCATAATACGAGCCGGTAACACATATTTCACATCAAAGTTCATTTTCAAAAGTCTTTATTATTTTCATAAAAAAAATTTCTTAAAAAAATTCATTCTCGAACTTGGGACCTCGGAATTTGATTCCGGGCATACGCCCAAGTCCCATATTTTCCTACGGACCCTCCGGGATCGTCAAATCACGGATCTGGGTCCGTTTACCAAAAATATTGACCAAAGTCAACTTTAATCAATTAATTATTATAAATTCAACTCTTTATCAAATTTTCACATAAAGGCTTCCCGGCTACACGCCCGGTCTACGCACGCACATCGATGTGAGATTAACGGAGGCTTTCGGGGCCTCGAAACACCGTTTTAGTTAAATTTACACAGGATGACCTTTTGGGTCATCACATTGATAAACACCCAAAGTGCTTATAAGTTAAAACCAGCCATAAATCATAAGTTCATCTCTACCCAACTTATGACTTTTCAGTTTATACGACTTTTAGTTTGATCTAGATTTTTACTACTTTATCTTTAGACCATCTTCAACCCTTTCACACCAAAATGGTGTAACACCAAATTTGCTCCAACCATTACACTATATTTTACACCAAAAAAGATTATTCCTTTTTATATTCTTCTTTCTCTTCTATATTATATTATTATCCTCTATTTAAATTTTATTTTTTATTTTCTTCAAACAAATTCTATCCTTTTTCTTTTTTCCATATTCTTCGCATATAATTCACATTCACCACTTATATAATCATTTATTACAAAATTATTTTAAACGATAAATCAACTAAAAGTGAAATCATTGATAAAAGAAAATTAAATAAATATTACATCATAGTCAAATTTAATTTAAGTACCACATCATAAATATTAAACAGATGTATTCGTCAAGTTACTTGATTATACTATATTTATATATTATTAATTTTCTTTTTTTAAATTTTAGTTTTCTCTTTTCAATTTTAGTAACATTAGATGTCTTACATTTGCATATTTCATTTTAAATAATGGTTATATTTCTTTTTATACAATTATAATAATAATTAAATTAACTTATAATTTTATATAAATATAATATACAAAAATTAATATATATAAAAAATAGGATATAAAATTAAATTATAAAGATCTTAATATAAAAATTAATTATATACACAATATATGATAAATTGAAAGTAAAAAAACTAAAAAAGTGAATAAAATAATATTAAACCAAATTTGGTGTTGATGAATAGTGTCACACCAAATTTGGTGCAACACTATTCACACTCTATAATAGTGCAAGATTTGAGCAAAAAAACACTAAATTTTGCACCAAATTTAGATTTGGTGCAAAATATAGTGTTGGGTTAAGTCTTGAATTTTCAACTTTGGCAGGAAGAATGATGCTCTCTCCTCTCTCTACCATGGATCACCCTAGAGACTCCTCGCCGGTACCTCCAAAACCACCAGACCCCTACAATAACAATCCTCACATTTCTCCAACTCCTCCTCCTCCATTAAAATCCAACTTCAAAGACAAACTTCTAGAAGGTATACATGATGGCCAAATCAGTATGGTTATAGATGAAGAATTCCAAAAAAATGATGATCACCAAAGATTATCATCTGCGGATTCTCCTCATACAAAAGAAGGTGTGCATCAAATACACCTCTCATCGGAGGATCTCCAACGGATCTATGCCCCATGGAAATACTCTACTATCATAAAATTACAAGGCATATGTATCCAACATCAACTCCTTAAGAGAAAGATTCAAGATCAATGGAAACTAGATGAAAATTTTCCATTAATTGATCTAGGATCTGATTATTACATCACAAAATTAAAATCAGAGTCTAGCATGCTCAAAGTCCTACACAATGGCCCATGGTTCATCCTAGGCCATTTTTTGTCCGTCCAAAAGTGGATCCCGAACTTTATCCCAGCCAAGGAGAATCTAACAAAAGCAGCCATTAAAAATCATAGAGCTAGTGACAATGCTATTATTATACAAGAGATTGTTCACAATCTAAATAAGTCTAAAAAAAGAAACCATGATTTAATTATAAAACTTGATCTTGAAAAAGCTTTTGATAGATTAGAATGGTCATTCATCTATAAAACTCTCAAATTCTTTCATCTACCACCTAAACTAACCAATCTAATCATGCATGGCATTACTACAAGCTCTATAGCCATCCTAGTGAATGGGGCGAAAACGAGCACTTTCTACCCTACTAGAGGTATTCGTCAGGGTGACCCAATGTCACCCTACATCTTCATTCTCTGTGTTGAACTCCTATCCAAACTCATCAACCAACAAGTAGACTTACTTAATTGGGACCCTATTAATATCAATTGTAATGACCATCTTTTTCTCATGTCCTCTTTGCGGATGACATTACCCTTATGGGAAAAGCAAACAAAAAAACTATCCTCACTATTAAGAATTGTTTGGACTTATTCTCCTTAGAATCCGGCCTGGAAATTAACAAGGCCAAATCTAAAATAGTTGTGCCTAAACATTATTCAAACGACCAACAAAATTTCCTCACATCCACTTTTGGTATAAGAATAACCCATGAATTTAGGAAATACCTAGCTTCCTTATTCTTAACCAAAAGCCTAAGTCAAAAGACTTTCAATATTTAATTGATAACATCCACTCAAAATTGTCCCATTGAAAGTGGCCCTTCATCAATATGGCTGGACGTTCTACCTTGATTGCTAGTACTTTCAGTGCGATTCCCACTTATGCCATGCAATTCACACTTCTTCCTCCAAAAACTACTCAAGCAATAGACAAAATTCAGAGGGATTTCCTATGGGGTTCATCACCTACCTCCAGGAAAATCCACCTTATAAATTGGACTACTATCACTAGGGTTAAAAATAGGGGTGGTTTAGGCCTCAAAAAAGCTACTACCATGAATTTAGTGTCCTTGGCAAGCCTTGTCTGGCGTCTTCTACAAAACCCTAGCAACCCTTGGTGCAAGCTAATTAGTGCTAAGTACGCCCATGCAAAGAACTCCAAGGGTACCTCTTTCATCTGGGCAGCTATCAAAAAGGGTTGGGACACTTGCAATCAAGGCCTGCTCTGGCATCCTTCAATAAATTCAAACCTAAGCATTTGAAATAGCAAGTGGATCTATGACTCTGAACGTCTTAGGACTACCATTTCAGGACCCTAACAAAACATGACGAAAAACAAACATTAGCTAATCATAAGGGATGATAAATGGGACCTCGATACTTTTGAATTTCCCAAGGACATTATTCAACACATTTATGCAACCCCCATCCCCTCTAAGGAGTCTACAAGAGACAGAATCAGTTGGTCACCTAGTACAACTGGCATCTTCACTACCAAATCTTGCTACGAATTGCTAGATAAAGATATTACCTCTAGCAAGAACTTCGATTGGATCTGGCAGCTTAAATGTCCTAATAAATTAAAATTCCTTCTATGGAAATTCATTCACAATCGTCTCCCTTGTAGATCCTACCTAGCTCACCTAGGGATTAATATAGATAACACTTGTACAAGCTGTAAAAATGGCATGGAAAGTATTGAACACATTTTTCTGACATGCCCAATAGCTTGAAAACTTTGGAAGGATTTAGGTATAAATCATTGCAACCTTTTAACTCGGTTAACTGGCTGGAAGATTTGAAGGATGTTTTCATTGTCCAAAACAAATTTTTTATTAATTGGACCACTCTCTTCCCTTATGTTATCTGGAATCTTTGGACAAATAAAAACAACAACAACTCAAACAACTTCCAACATACTATTAACGAAAATAACATACTTCACCAAGCATGTGAATATCTTTTCCTTACTGAAAAGCACACACCCATCACCAAATAAATTCCCGTTAATGTTAAATGGCACAAACCACCTGACAAGTGGTTCAAGCTTAACTGTGATGGAGCATTCTCAGGCCCCAACACATTAGCAAGTTTAGGAGGGACCATCAAAGACTCGAATGGTGACGGGATCGTGGGTTACCAAATGACCACTCATGCAATATCTTTCACACATGCAGTGATCCTAGCCATCATTGAAGGGATTCGACTTTGCATTGAATGCAAATTAGATAATGTGGAGATTGAAACAGACTCCACAGATGCCATTAACATTATCTCAAATAATCATGATATCTTGTCTAATTTAGTTCTCGAATGCAGATGGTTGTTGATGCAGTTGAAGCACCCAATCCTGAGGCATAACTTCAGGAAGGCAAATGGAGCAGCTCACATGATGGCCAAGGGAGCTGCTATGAGGATGAAACCTTCTGCTATCTACCGCCATGCTCGTCCACCTTTTTTTGTTGATCATGTAATGGAAAAGGACAAGCAAACTTTCTGTTATGTTGTTAAGAATCTTCCAATCTATGTTTGTAAAAATCTAGCTACTATGAGCAATAATAATGCCCTAGAGACGATCTCTACTGTGTGTCCTGTAGTATGTCTTTTGTTTAAGTTAATATAAATATATCCTTTCTCTTCAAAAAAAAAAAAAGTGTTGGGTTGGAGATCCCTTATAAATAATTTTAATTCACAATACTTTATCGTAACTTTTTCTTCATTCCATGTTGGCTGTTCATCATTTTCTTTACAAAAAGAACTTTTTAGTTTATAATCTTTTGTAGAGTTTTTAACCGTATTTAGTCATTTTAACAAAAAAGAATTATTAGCTGTTTATTATTAGTTTTAGCACTTCTATACAAACACGTAAATTCTTTTAAAATATCAATTTTAGCACTTACAAATAATTTTCAGCACTTCAAGCTTACCAGTTATTTATAATTAGCTAATCCAAATAAACTCTTAGTATAGTGGACATGTAAAAATGAACTGATAGAGTAATTACATGTTTCAATAAAATGTTTTCAAATCAAGTAAAATGGGTAGTTAGTCTACTATAGTTAGCTTGTACTATTAATTAAACTTTGGATGTTCCAATTCAATTAACAAAAAAAGTCGCAACTTTTAAAAAAAGAGGAAACGAATTAGCAATACATAAAGGGAAAATTGTAGGGAAGGCGGAAAAGAGGAAAAGAGGAAAAAGTGGAGAGAATATGGTAATGAAGGCCACATATACCCCTCATTAACGCACTGTCCCCTTCATTCTTAAAGCTTTTTCCACGAGAATTCTACTTTGCTTCTTCTCTAATCGAAAATCATCAAATTTAGAATCAATCAAATCAAACGATAAACATATTTAGTAATTTTGTAGATCACACGCGCTGTGTGTAAATCAGGCTTGATCCTTTCACCGATCATGTCATGTTCACCGTCGTCATCGTCGGCATCGGAAGATGAAGACGAAGGAATGGATTCATACAGAAAAGGAGGATATCATGCGGTGAGAATCGGCGATTCATTCTCCGGCGGCCGATATATCGCTCAGCGAAAACTCGGCTGGGGTGAATTCTCCACCGTTTGGCTCGCTTACGATACTCGATCGTCCGTAAGTCTTTTTTATTCCTTCAAAATATTCTTCCTTTTTTGATAAAAAAGTTAATTGATCAATACTATTTCCTCTTTTCATTTCATTTCATTTCCGTGATTTTGTTTTAGGCGGATTTTTTGTGAATTCATCAAAATATATGCTTATTTGAGATCGTTAATGCTCTTGTTATTCACGATTAGTGAAAAGTTTTGTGACCTAAGGCTTAATCTTAAGTGATGAGGATCGTCTTTGTTTGTGGCTAAGGCAGCATTTGTTTGCATTGTTTGCACGGGAAGTGTGAATCTTAATCATTCGGATCTCAGACATTAAGTGCGTTTATTTTTAAAGTCTGAATCTTAATTATTCAGATCTTAATCATTAAGTGTGTGTGTTTTTTTTGCCTCACAACCACTTAATGGGTCACAACCACTTAATGGGTCGGAACTACTTAATATGATTAAAATCTATAACAGAGACTTAATTTCATCAAGATGCTATCACATATTCATTAGTATTAACTACCGCCGCCGCCTATCAACCACCACCATGCCATCACCACCACCATACTCAACCACCCCCACCACCACCAGCACCACGCTACTATCATACTCAATCATAGCCGCCACCATTATCGACCATCACCACCCACCATCATTCTCACCCACAATCAACACTCATTCACCTCAACTACCATAATCAACACTCATTCACCTCAACTACCACATCTGGAACCGCTCTTCATTATAACCTACCACCACCCACCCACCACCTTCCACAATCACAATTACTACCACCACCCGCCATTATTAACTATCACCACCACCACCATCCTCAATCATAATCGCCACCATTACCAATCACTACTAGCTACTAGCATGAACCACCATCATCAATCAAAACTACCACCAACCACCGCCTCTGGTCGGCATTTACCGGTTAGCCATCACCACCAACAACTATCATATTTTAAAAAACTATATATTTTATTGATAGAATATTAGACTAGTTAGTATTTCATTTGAATTTTATGTTTATTAATTTTCAAATAAAGATAAATTTTATACATTCAGATGTTAAAAATCAAACAGTCTTAATTATTTAGTATTCAGATCTTAATACACATCTTAGCATATTCAGATATGTATTCAGATTTTGATATCTTAATCTTAATACACATCTTGATATTCAGATGTGTAGTCAGATTCAGACGTCTTAATCTTAAAAAAAAAACAAATGAGGCCGTCATTACTAGAGATGCATTTATCAGTGAACTACAATTTGGAATATACAACCGATTATAGTTTTTCTTTTCTCTATGATTAATCAAATTGGATCACACCTTGATTCAGTAATCGTACCTTTCAATTGGTGGATAATAACGGCTACATGTTAATTAAAAGTGAGTTTTATATACAGGACAGTTTAAACAAATTTACACTATCGGGTTTCCCAAGAGATATTTACAAGTAACCCTCCACAAAAAGTGGTACTTGTAACTTGAAATAAGGCAAGTTACCTGCTACAACGGTACATGCGACCTGATACCGTTGGTGGATATTAGTTGAAGTCGTTAAGAATTTTTGTTGTAGAGGATTCTATTAGAGCAAGTTGAATGAGAGGAGTGAGTATTTAGTTTTTATATTGTTTTCGGTTTTCCCTAGTTTCTTTTTTTGGGAGATACAAATTACAAAAGCAAAAAACTAATTTGGATGTCTGATATTTTCCAGATCGTTTCTGTTCTCTTTTGTTTTCCCAAAATAGAGCTAATGAGGGAAGCTCTACCTATTTGAGTTCCACAAATCAGAGCTACTCTTACTCTCTTAGACCTTTTTAAAGGAGGAAGGTCACCGTAGATCGATAGCTAAAGTAAAAATAGTCCAACTATGATGGATACTGATTTAGGAGAAAAAGCGGAATGGATACACAGGGTTTGTATATTGGATTCCGACCAGTTTAGGATTGTGAAGTAGTTGATTGGTCGATTGATCAGTTGGCAGCAGCCAGGGATTTGAAGTCGGACATTGGAGATCGAATTTGTAGTATTCTGGCTACTGAGTTGTTGCACAGGACTTTTTGTCACGATCTCCAAGGGCAATGTTTCCCCTCTCCCCCCAAAAGACAAGAAATGACACTAGCACAAACAGATGCTACTCTGCTACCTTATGCTGCATTTCAAGATATCCGAATCCGGAATGCCTATTCCTATTTATTTTTCTTATCCACTTTGATCAGTTTCAGTATTACCAGCCAGGGATCAGGTTGGTTTGTATGGCTATAATTATTCCTAATGAGTTGTTTTGTACCTCACCTTTTTGCCCTCTTTTCAATTCTCAGGGTTTCATTTTTTGTTTTTTTTGAGGGATCAATTTGAATTTGACTAAATTTCAGTTTATTTTTTCTCTCATTTTCAACTTTCCCAATTCATTTTTGGATCCTCTGGATCTAACCCTTGTCTGAGAATTTTTCAAGATTTGGTTTTTTTTCTTCATTTGGTATTGTGGATTGTAATATTTGAATAATTTGATTTGCTATGGATGATAATTTTCACAGGCAAATGGCTAGTGGTAAGATTGTATAAATTCCCTTTTTAGGTTTCTTGAAAATATGTGTTTATCTAATTTACTAAAGCTTCATGCTACAAAAGAGGAAATTTTTATTTTGTATTGGGATCGAGGCTTTTTTGCTATCCACTTCTTCTTATTACCCTTCCTGAGCCGAGGGTCTATTGGAAACAACCTCTCTACCTGTTAGGTAGGGGTAAGGTCTGCGTACAGACTACCCTCCCCAGACCCCACCTGGTGGAAACATACTGGGTTTGTTGTTGTTGTCTTGTTTATTTGATGGTATTACATGTTTGGTGATAGTTACTTGACACCCTCCCCAACTTTCCTAACAAAGCTGAAGTGTTATTACACTAGGCCTCAAGTAGGGTTCCTTTTCTTTTCTTTCTATTCACGCTTCTTGTCTATACCAACCAGCTTGAGCAAGTATATGTCTGTTACTGCTTACACAGTGATATAATCTCCATTCAGTTTTAGGCTTTTAATCATTACCATTGTCGCCATTTCTTTATGGTGTCAGACTTGTTATATATATGCTTTTTTTGGTGATGAATGTTAAACATATATGAGGTCTCTTATTCAAGTTGTGAGATCTCTTACGCAAGCAGCAGTTTTAAGTCCTTGATGCTGAAGATAGTTTTGTGCATGCAGTTAAAACACTGTTTGGAGACCTATGGCCCATCGTAAAGGGTAAAAAAATGCTTGGAATGAACTTTATCTCCAAATGTCTCATGATTTCTTTTAATGAAATATTCTGAGCTCCATAGAGCTACAATTTAATTTGAGAAGTTTGAACGTTTCCAGGTCAAAAGCATTTATTTTGGGGGCATTTGACCTGGTTTGGAGTCAACAGCCAACATATGTTCAAGGATATTTTTCTGAGCTAGAATATCAATCCATTAGCTTCCTTCGTCATGGAAATTCTAGGATATTTTTTTACCTATGTAGAATAATCACATAGATTTGCTCTTCTTTGGAGAATATTTTCATTCATTGTCTATCTGATGGTAATTCACCTAGTAAGCGATGAAAAGCTTCAAAAACATCTGGTTTTAAATCTATCTCCAACAAGAATGTGCCTCAGATTTCCTTTTGTGTATTCTCATTGTGGATGGTTTTGAAGTCTTACAGATTTTTTGAATTGTTTTCTTGGACTATGAAGTCTAATATACTTGAATTTGTTTTGGGTAGGGATTTGTAGCCTTGAAGATCCAGAAAAGTGCGCCACAATTTGCTCAAGCTGCTTTTCACGAAATTGAAATCCTTTCTGCTATCGCCGACGGTGATCCCTCTAATAGTAAATATGTTGTTAGACTTATTGACCATTTTAAGCATACAGGTCCAAATGGACAGCATTTATGCATGGTCCTTGAATTTCTTGGTGACAGCTTATTGCACCTCGTCAAATATAATCGTTATAAAGGCCTTGAACTGAACAAAGTTAGGGAAATATGCAAGTGCATTCTAACTGGTCTAGATTATTTGCACAGGGAACTTGGACTTATTCATACAGATCTAAAACTTGAAAATGTTCTTTTACTTTCCACGATTAATGCGACGAAGGATCCAATTAGATCAGGAACAGCGCCGATACTTGAAAGGCCTGAAGGGATCCCAAATGGAGGAGCAACAATGAATATTATTGAGAAAAAGCTAAAACAAAGGGCAAGGAGGGCAGCAGCCAGGATATCTAATAGACGAGCTTCAATGGGTGGGGTAGGGGGAGGTGCGAAAGCAAATAGAAGTCTTGATGGAATTGACCTAAGGTGCAAGGTTGTGGATTTTGGAAATGCATGCTGGGCTGATAAGCAGTTTGCGCAAGAAATTCAAACACGGCAGTATAGAGCTCCAGAAGTTATACTTCAGTCCGGATATTCATTCTCTGCTGACATGTGGTCTTTTGCTTGTATTGTATTTGAGCTTGCTACCGGGGAGATGATGTTCACACCCAAAGGTGGACAAGGTTTCAGTGAAGATGAGGTAGGAAAAATTCATCTATCCCTTTTTTGACCCTGTTCTTTCGGTGTTACTATTGAGCTCAGTTCCTTTTGTTTCAATGTTATCCGTCTTCTTAACTAGGAGAACTGGGGGACCACTGGATGGTTGGAGTGGGCGGAAGGCCCTCACTTTCTATTAGACATGTTTACGAAGTTTATTTTGATCTAAGATCAGCTTTTTTAATAATGTGAAGTGGAGTTGTCCAATGGATTTTATTGCACAATCAAAAGTTTTTCGCAAGCAGCACTTGTTTCTTAGTATCTTTTTTGGTTTCAGGATCACCTTGCTATGATGATGGAGCTTCTAGGAAAGATGCCCCGGAAGGTGAGCGCATTGTTTTTGCTTTCGTGACCCTGTAAGAATTCTTTTGAGAAATAATCGTTGACATTATATCTTATAAATACCGTTGGTAAAGCAGATAGCCAATGGTGGGCCTCGCTCTAAAGATTACTTTGACAAATATGGAGATTTGAAGAGAATCCGGAGGCTGAAGCACGGGTCTTTAGAAAAATTACTTATTGACAAATTTAGATTTTCTGAAATTGATGCCCATGAATTTGCCAAATTTCTTTGTCCCCTTCTTGATTTTGAGCCAGAGAATCGACCAACGGCTCAGCAGTGCCTGCAACACCCATGGCTCAACGTTAAAGGTCTAAACCAAACAGAGGTGAAGAGTGAATCTGGTGTGGAAAAGGTCAATGTCGGGATGAGAAACCTACATATGAAGGGCGGTAAGTGATGTATGAATGAATGGATGGGTGATCTTCTCACTGCAAAGCGCCTATCTTTTGCCTCTCTCCCTCAGTATCAGATTGCTTGTGAATTAATTTTGGATTTTTTAAGGTTGAATTAGATTCAAGTGATTGGTTAGACTTAGCTGTATTAATTTTGATCGATTACGGAGAGGAAACAACCTCCAGAAGAAGAAATTGGCATCAGTTCTGAAATATTCCTCGGTGAAGCTTCCACTTAGTTGTTTTAAAATTTTAATGATGTTGACATTCACCAAGAGATGATCCTGCATTCCGCAAACAAATAAGGTTCCCATGTTCTTTTTGAAGGCCTGGGGGAGTGAAGCAAGCTCCAGAATTAGTATATGGGATCCTCTTGATGTGGAGTGTGTGTTGTACATTAAACATCTAAAGAGTGGATTCTGTGGAGGAATTTTCTTCTCCATTTCTGCAGGTATGGAGTGACAAGAGAAGCTAAGGCCCGCAAATTTTCATTTTGTTTAGATTTTAACTCAGCTTGAGGTCATTGTAACAACCGATATATAATTTTTTGTATACGTTACTCTGAAAATATTAGTTCTCACTAAATTTTACATGAACCTACCATCTTACTTGTTGCGTCTAATGCTTCTTTCTCGAAACAATGCCCGGTGATTATGTCACACAATCGAATGTTAAGAAGTAATTGGCCAATTCATAAAATATTACATTATTACTAATATTAGCCAGTTAGTTATTTGTAGTTTAAAAAAATGTTAAATTTTGCTTTCTTTTGGCTGGGTGCTATTAAAATAGATTGGATACATCATAAGGAGCTTGAATCTCCATTTTATGATGATTTGGGGGAGTTTTGAGGTGGTTTGAATTAAAAATTCGGAGAAGAAGATAAATATGACAAAAATAATTTGTGTATCACATATGTATCATATTTGTATCTAATGTGTATCACATATATATCGACGTATACCTGTGTGTGAAATACATGTTTGGTAAGAAAAAAATTTTGAACTCGATTTTAACGACGAATTATGATACCAAATCGGTCCAAATACCTCTAATCTTCCTCAAATTTTATATTGATTCATCTATATGTTTTCAATGAATTTCAACCATACTCCTTGAAAAAAGTCATTTTTTGCTTAGATTTTTAGAATCTTGTATCTATATTTTTTGTATTTCATCTTCTTATTTGCTATCACATCCATAAAATTTCATTTCTGTCTTGAATCTAATGTCGCTAATCACGATTAAACATATGGAAGGAGATCTTCGCGTGTGATTCTTGGAGAGAAAGAACTTTCTTTATTTGGGTTTTCAATTTCTATATGCGTTTGGCTAGTTTTGGCAGAGGTTGGTAAGTTGTGACTTATTTGGGACATTTTTCTAATGTTCCTTTGATTTTATTGTTGTTGGTGTTAAATTACAACCCTTCATTCTTCTCTGCTTTATCGCCGATTTTTTGCGAGCTGCATCATTATCATTGGTATAATATACATCCTCCGTTCACTTTTACTTGACACGTTTTGACTTTTCATGCCCCTTAAGAAATAATAAATGAAGTGCATAATTTACCATGATACCCATATTAATTGATATATTTTATTGGATTTGAGAAAATGATTTGAAATGAGTAATAAATATTGTGGGTATAACAGGACTTTTTTTTGGTCTTCTCTTGATATGCATAAAGTGACAAGTAAAAATGAAAATATATTTTTAGTATACATGTCAAGTAAAAGCGAACAGAGGGAGTATAAGAATTATGGTAAATTGATATTACTTTATTCGATGTTTAGTTTAAATGCTGAAACACATATAACTAATCGTTGTATAAAGTTATCCACCAATTAAGGTTTAACTTCATATTATTATCAACATGGAATAACTGTATGGGCCAAAATCTGTCCATAAAAATGACGTGATATAGAAGCAATAGGGGGTCGACTGAGTCGTTCCCACACTCGTAGAGTACGATCTTGCCAACCATCTCGACCGTGCTTAAATTCTAGTCAATGATGAGCTCGAACGGCAAAATGACCGCCAAGAGGCAAAGAGGAAAAAGCAAGGTCAATGGAGAACCTGCTGGTTAAAGACCACTGGACAAATGCGAAGGCGAGGTGTAACGACCCAGCCGATCGTTTTGCATATTAGTATCCCGTTTCTTTAAATGAAACCTTCCATAGCGATTATTCGTGCTTTATGACTTGCAGGAGCGGGTGGTTCAGGATTTGGGGATGATTTGGGTGATTTAGGAACACTTGGTTCCTTAAGGTTAGCCTATTTGGCCAAGTTTGACTTCGGTCAACATTTTGAGCACACGACCTCGGAATCGAGTTCTGACAGCTCCAGTAGCTCCGTATGATGATTTCGAACTTGGGAGTATGTTCGACTCGGGTTTTCGATGACCGGGAGCATTTCGACGCCCGAAATGGAAATCAGGATTTCCTTATGTTTGAAATTTGAGTCGGAACGTGATTTTATGCTATCGAGGTCCGAACGGAATTCCGAGATCGGGAATAGTTCCGTTATATCATTTATGACTTGTCTGCAAAATTTGAAGTCATTCCGAGTAGTATAGGCCCGTTCGGTGCATTGAAGTGAATTCTAGAATTTCAAGTTCTTAAGTTTTGATTCAATTTGGTTTTGGGGTTGAATTCTAAGTTTCGTTGTTGTTTTTCATGTTCCGATAGTTCGACCGAGTCCATATCATGAGTACAGACTTGTTGGCGTCTTTTGGCGGGGTTCCGAGGGGCTCGGGTGAGTTTCAGACCCCTCGGAGTTAATTCCAAAACACTAGAATTTTTCTATCTGGTTTTCTTCAGTGCGTTTGTAGGTGCAAGGCTGCGATCGCACAAGAGGATTGGCACAGGGGTGGAAAATGACCTGTGCGATCGCACAGGTCTATCCGCGATTGCACAAGGTAAGTTTTTGGACTGGCCCGGATTAGCTCTCTGCGATCGCAGCCCCTACCCCCCGCGATCGCACAAGCCTATTTCCCCTACTCTCCACGATCGCCAGCCTATAGCTGCAATCACACAGTGTTCTTGAGGGCCCTAGGCAGTTGGCCTGTGCGAACGCACTTCCCCAGTTGCGATCGCATAGTATAAGCAGCTGGGCAGTGTGATTTTAATACGGGATTTGGCATTATTTCACCATTTCCATCTTCTTCCCCAAGATTCATGAGAGCTTTCAAGAGGAGCCTTCCACCCAGTGTTTGAGGTAAGTAAAATTCTCCCTAACACCTAGTTCTAAACATCAAATTCCTAGTTAATCTTCCTTCCAAATTATCAAATTCATGAAATTGGGTAGTAATTTAGGGCTTTCGGGAAATTCGTGAATTATCCGTTTAAAGCCGTGAATTTAAGTATAAATTACATAATTATGATCCTTAGGCTACGAGTGAGTGATCCCTTCGAGAATTTTCGGTATTCGAATGTGTGGGCCCTGGGTCAAAATTTCAAAATCCTTCAAGAATGTCTAACTTTGAGATAATTGGTTAATTCTTCTTCCTTGAGCTTGAATTGATTCAATTATACTATATTTGGCTAGTTGCGAGCCGTCGAGGGTAGATTTCGGAGATTTCGGGCGCATCCTTGATCCGAGGGGTGATTTCGTCACGAGGTGAGTCTCCTTTCTAACCTTGTAAGAGGGAATTGTCCCCCTAGGTAACTTTAAATGCTATGTGTACTTGTTTGGGGGCTACGTATGCACCAAGTGACGAGAGATTGTTTTGTCCGGGTAGTTAGGCCACAACATGTTCATTGTTTTCCCCTGTCATGATGTTTATATGTTCTGTGCTTCTGTTGTGATTGGTAATGTTTCATCTGAAGGATTGTGATACTTGACTCGTTTCCATTGTTCTTGTTTTACACTATGGGATCGGGCCGTACGCCACGGCGGAGTGGTGAGAGTGATTACACTATGGGATCGGGCCGTACGCCACGGCAGAGTGATGAGAGTGATTACACTATGGGATCGAGTCGTACACCACGGCGGAGTGATGAGAGTGATTACATTTATGGGAGCGGGCCGTAAGCCACTGCAGATATAGGACTTGCTTGATTTCAACTATTGTCTAGATACCTCATATTGATGCATTTCAATGTTTATTTGCCTTACATGCCTACTATTTTCCTTATATCCTGTCTATTATTATCACTGTTGGACCTTAGTGAGTATCGAGTCGACCTCTCGTCACTACTTCTTCGAGATTAGACGGGATACTCACTGGGTACATATTTACGTATGTACTCATGCTGCACTTCCTTTTCTTCTGTACTTGATTGTACAGGTCCGGAGGCTGGTACTTCTGGCTATCAGGCATGTGCTAGATATTGACTTGTGGGATTTAGACTTCACGGTGAGCTGCTCTTCTTGGCAATCCCTGGCAGCACCCTGGAGTTTCTTTTGTCATTTTCCCTGTCTATTTCATTCGGACTGTGGACTTGTACATATATTGTCACTGTGTATTCTGATAGTTGCATGTGACACTCGTGACACTAGTTCCTGGCACACACGTAGTATATATTTTGGGTTTGGGTTGTATATTATATGTGCTTGTGCCTTCACGATTATATCGCCATATCATCATGTTAAATACTTAAAAACTGGTAATTTTCGACATGTTTATTCAGGCGGGGAAGGGATATCACCTAGTGTCTTCTATAATGGCTTGCCTAATCCCGCTGATGGGCGCCATCGCGACCTAAATTAGGATTTGGGTCGTGACAATGTGGTATCAGAGCTTTAGGTTCACGTAGTCTCACGAGTCACGGGCAAACCCAGTAGAGTCTTGCGGATCGGTACGGAGATGTCTGTACTTATCTTCAGGAGGCTACAGGGCGTTAAGAAACTCCTTTTGTTCATATCCTATCGTGCAATCGAAGATGTACTCAAATTGATCTTCTACTCTCTCACAGATGGTGAGGACACGTGCTTCTCATGTTCCTGATCCAGGGGAGGCCGCTACCCCCGCCGTTCGAGGCCGTGGTAGGGGCAGGGGTAGGGCTCCTGTTCGAGGTAGGGGACGAGGGCGTCCCAGAGCTGTACGAGTTGCACCGCTTGAGGATCCTATTATCGAGGAGTAGGATGAGTTGCCTCCAGTTGCTCATGCTCCAGCGGATTTTATGACGGCGCCAGGCTTCCAGGAGGTCATGGGTGCCGCATGTTGAGATTTATGGACACTATGTCCCAGGCAGGCGTACTTTCAGCAGACCCTGCTACTTCCCAGGCGGGAGAGGGAGTTCAGACCCCTACCGCTTAGTCCACCGGATAGGCAGCAACACATCACACTCTGGGTACACCGCCCGTGGCTGGAGTTCAGCCTATCGTAGCACAGCCAGATCCCAGGCCAGTCGCAGAGGGTGACCAGCAGAAGATGCTTGATAGATGGACCCGACTTCGCCCTCCAGTATTCGGGGGTGAGAGGGGTGAGGATGCCCAGGATTTCATCGACAGGTGCAGGGACAGACTGCACAATATGAGGATACTAGAGTCACATGGGGTGGACTTCACTACATTTCAGCTTGAGGGCAGAGCTCGCCGCTGGTGGCAGTCATATGTTCTTAGCAGGCCGGCGGATTCTCCTTCTGTCACTTGGAGTCAGTTCACTCAGCTATTCTTGGACAGATACATTCCACCGTTTGAGAGGGAGGATTTTCGGAGTCAGTTTGAGAGGTTAGAGCAGGGGCAGATGTCCGTGACGGATTATGAAGCGAGGTTTTTAGAGTTATCCCGCCATGCTCTCATGATATTGCCCACTGAGGCCGAGAGGGTGCGACGGTTCGTGGCAGGCTTACCTTCGGGTATCAGGACCTCCATGGCTAGAGAGTTAGAGATGGGTACCCCATACCAGCTTGTAGTCGAGATAACTTGACGGATTGAGGGTTATCGTTTGAGGAGCAGGGAGCAGGGTCAGCAGGACAAGAGGGCCAGGTTCACAAGTGACTTCGGGGGTGCTCCAGCTAGGGGCAGGGGTCAATTCAGAGGCGGTCAGTTCAGTAGGCCTTCATATTCAGCACCTCAACTACCTCCCAGGGGTGTTTCAGCGAGGCCTCAGTTTAGTGCCATGCCAGAGCGCTCCTACCATCCTCCATCCATCCAGAGTGCACCCAACGGTTATTCCAGTCATCAGAGATGCTCTAGCTCTTATTTCAGTGCTTTACCAAAGGATTCACACCGCTCACCAGCTATTCAGGGTTCTTCCTCTTCGGGGCAGCGAGCAGTAGTGCCAGGGGGTTGCTTCGAGTGTGGGGAGCTGGGTCACACATGGAGGTTTTGTCCCAGGTATCGGGGCAAGGCCGTGCAGCAGAGTCACCAGCCTATGATTCCAGCACCAGCGGTGCACCTACCTAGGGGTGGGGGTCAGGTTGGCAGGGGCCGTCCTAGATGGGGAGGTCAGTCAGGAGGGTGTCAGTTAGCTCCAGCTCGTTCTGGGGGAGCTTAGTCTTCGGGTGCTTCAGCCAGATTCTATGCTATTCCGGCCAGATCAGACGCAGTGGCCTCAGACGCTGTGATTACATGTATTATTTCAGTCTGTGGTAGAGAGGCTTCAATATTATTTGACCCAGGATCCACATACTCATATGTTTCAGCGTTGTTTGCCCATTCTCTGGATGTTCCTCGTGAGTCCCTGGGTTCTCCCTTGCATGTGTCCACTCCTGTGGGCGATTCTGTGGTAGTAGACCGGGTCTACCGATCTTGTGTGATTGCTTTCTAGGGGCTTGAGACCAGAGCCGACCTGTTATTGCTTGATATGGTTGATTTCGAGGTGATTTTGGGCATGGATTGGCTATCTCCATATCATGCTGTGTTGGATTGACACGCCAAGATAGTTACATTAGCCATGCCTGAGTCGCCGAGGTTGGAGTGGAGAGGTTCTTCGGTGAATGCTTTCAGCCGGGTCATTTCCTTTATGAAGGCTCGACACATGGTCGAGAAGGGTTTCTTAGCTTACCTTGCTGTCGTGCGGGACACCACCGCCGAGTCTCCTACCATTGATTCAGTGCCTGTTGTTCAAGAGTTTCCAGATGTGTTTCCTTCAAAGGCATGCCTCCAGATCGAGATATAGACTTCTGTATTGATTTGGCTCCAGATACTCAGCCTATTTCCATTCCCTCTTATCGTATGGCTCCTAAGGAGCTAAAGGAGATGAAAGAGAAGCTTGAGGAGTTGTTGGCCAAGGGGTTCATCAGGCCGAGTGTGTCGCCGTGGGGTGCTCCAGTCTTATTTGTGAAGAAGAAGGATGGGTCTATGCGGATGTGCATTGACTATCGTCAGTTGAATAAGGTGACCATCAAGAATAAGTATCCTCTGCCGCGCATCGATGATTTTTTTGACTAGTTGCAGGGTGCTCGGGTGTTTTCTAAGATTGATCTGAGATCGGGTTACCACCAGTTGAAGATTCAGGCTTCTGATGTTCCGAAGACTGCATTTCGCACGAGATATGGTCATTATGAGTTCCTATGATGTCCTTTGGCTTGACCAATGTCCCAACATCATTTATGGACTTGATGAATAGGGTGTTCAGATCGTTTATCGACTCCTTCGTTATTGTTTTCATTGATGATATATTGATCTACTCACAGAGCCTTGGTGAGCACGAGCAGCATTTGAGAGTTGTGCTTCAGACCTTGCGAGAGCAGAAGTTATATGCTAAGTTCTCGAAGTGCGAGTTCTGGTTGGATTCTGTGGCATTCTTGGGGCATGTGGTTTCCGGAGAGGGTATCAAGGTTGATCCGCAGAAGATCGAGGCAGTTCAGAGCTGGCCACGTCCTACTTCAACTTCAGAGATCAGGAGTTTTCTGGGTTTAGCAGGCTATTACCGTCGATTCGTGGAGGGATTCTTCTCTATTGCAGCTCCACTAACTAGATTGACTCAGAAGAATGCCCCGTTTCGATGGTCCGACGATTGTGAGGCGAGCTTTCAGAAGCTCAAGTCAGCATTGACCTCAACACCAGTTCTGTCATTGCCTTCCGAGTCTGGGATATACACTGTGTATTGTGACGCCTCGCACGTCGGATTGGGATGTGTGTTGATGTAGGGTTATTGCGTATGCTTCGCGCCAGCTGAAGGTTCAGAATTATCCTGTGCACGACTTAGAGTTAGCGGCGATTGTTCATGCTTTGAAGATTTGGCGGCACTACTTGTATGGTGTATCTTGTGAGGTCTACACTCACCACTGTAGTTTGCAGTACTTGCTGAAGCAGAGGGACCTTAATTTGAGACAACGGAGGTGGCTTGAGTTGTTAAAGGACTATGATCTCATTATTCTGTATCACCCGGGTAAGGCGAATGTAGTAACAGATGCTTTGAGTAGGAGGGCAGAGAGTATGGGTAGCTTGGCCTACATTGCAGCTGAGGAGAGACCTTTAGCCTTGGATATTCAGTCCTTGGCCAATAGCCTGGTGAGATTGGATCTTTCAGAGCCTCGTCGAGTTCTGGCTCATGTGGTTGCTCAGTCTTCATTACTGGGAGAGATTAAGGCTCGATAGTTTGATGATCCATGTCTGGCAGAGCTTCGGGATACGATGGTCCAGGGTAGGGCCAATGAGGTTACCTTGGGCGAGGATGGTGTTTTGAGACTTCAGGGCTGATTGTGTGTTCCAGATATTGATGGCCTGAGGGAGAGGATTCTAGCAGAGGCGCACAGTTCTCAGTATTCTGTTCATCCAGGGGCGACGAAGATGTATCATGATTTGAAGCAGCATTACTGGTGGAGGAGAATGAAGAAGGATATAGTGTTGTATGTGGCTAGGTGTCTCAACTGTCAGCAGGTCAAGTACAAGCACCAGAGGCCAGGAGGCTTATTTCAGCAGATGCCCATTCCTCAGTGGAAATAGGAGCGCATCGCCATGGACTTCGTGGTTGGGTTGCCTCGGACTTTGCAGAAGGTTGACGCAGTTTGGGTCATTGTGGATAGATTGACCAAATTAGCGCATTTCATTCCTGTGGCTACTACTTATACGACAGAGAGGCTGGCTCAGATTTACATTCGAGAGATAGTCTAGCTACATGGTGTGCCGGTGTCTATCATATCAGATCGAGGTCCTCAGTTCACTTCGCACTTCTGGAGAGCTTTGCACAGCGAGATGGGCACTCAGATAGACCTCAACTCAGCATTTCACCCTCAGACTGATGGCCAGTCAGAGCGTACGGTTCAGATTTTGGAGGATATGCTCAGGGCTTATGTGATTGATTTTGGAGGTCAATGAGACCAGTTCTTGCCTTTGGCGGATTTTGCATACAATAACAGCTATCAATCCAGCATTGAGATGGCTCCATTCGAGGCGTTGTATGGTCGGCGATGTCGTTCTCCTATCAGGTGGTTTGAGCCTGGCGAGGCCAAGTTATATGGAACAGATTCGGTGAGAGATGCCTTGGAGAAGGTGAAGATTATTCAGGAGAGGCTCCGCACAACTCAGTCTAGGTAGAAAAGCTACGCAGATCAGCGGGCACGTGATATAGCATTCATGGAGGGAGATAAGGTTATGTTGAAGGTTTCTCGGATGAAGGGCATTATGAGATTTGGGAAGAAGGGTAAGCTGAGCCCCAGGTTTATAGGTCCTTTCGAAGTATTGAGGCGTGTCAGAGAGGTTGCTTATGAGCTTGTTTTACCCCCAGCCTTGTCAGGGGTCCATCCAGTCTTTCACGTATCCATGCTTCGGAGGTATCACGCCGACTTCTCGCATGTGGTTGATTACAACACGATTCAGTTAGATGAGAAGTTGGGCTACGAGGAGGAGCCAGTTGCTATTATTGATAGGCAGGACCGCCAGTTGAGGTCCAAGACAGTTTCGGCGGTTAAGGTTTAGTGGAGGGGCCAACCAGCCGAGGAGGCGACTTGGGAGTCTGAGGAGAACATGCGAAGCAGATATCCACAGCTATTCAGCACTCCAGGTACGATTCTAGACCCGTTCGAGGACGAATGTTTGTTTAAGAGGGGGAGAATGTAATGACCCAGCCGGTCGTTTTGCGTATTAGGATCCCGTTTCCTTAAATGAAACCTTCCATAGCGGCTATTCGTGCTTTATGACTTGCGGGAGCGGGTGGTTCAGGATTTGGGGATGGTTTGGGTGATTTAGGAACACTTGGTTCCTTAAGGTTGGCCTATTTGGCCAAGTTTGACTTCGATCAACATTTTGAGCAAACGACCTCGGAATTGAGTTCTAATAGCTCCAGTAGCTCCGTATGATGATTTCGGACTTGGGCGTATGTTCGGATCGGGTTTTCGATGACCCGAGAGCATTTCGGCGCTCGAAATAGAAATCGGGATTTCCTTATGTTTGAAATTTGAGTCGGAACGTGATTTTATGCTATAGAGATCCGAACGGAATTGCGATACCGGGAATAGTTCCATTATGTCATTTATGACTTGTCTGCAAAATTTGAAGTCATTCCGAGTAGTATAGGCCCGTTCGGTGCATCGAAGTGAATTCTAGAATTTCAAGTTCTTAAGTTTTGATTCAATTTGATTTTGGGGTTGAATTCTGAGTTTCGCTGTTGTATTTCATGTTCCGAGAGTTCGAGCAAGTCCGTATCATGAGTACAGACTTGTTGGCGTCTTTGGGCGAGGTCCCGAGGGGCTCGGGTGAGTTTCGGACCCCTCAGAGTTAATTCCAAAACACCAGAATTTTTCTGTCTGGTTTTCTTTAGTGCGTTTGCAGGTGCAAGGCTGCGATCGCCTAAGAGGATTGACACAGGGGTGGAAAATGACCTGTGTGATTGCACAGGTCTATCCCCGATCGCACAGGGTAAGTTTTTGGACTGGCCCGGATTAGCTCTCTGCGATCGCAGCCCCTACCCCCCGCGATCGCACAAGCCTATTTCCCCTACTCTCCGTGATCGCTAGCCTATAGCTGCGATCGCACAGTGTTCTTGAGGGCCCTGGGCAGTTGGCCAGTGCGAACGCACTTCCCCAGCTGCGATCGCACAGTATAAGCAGCTGGGTAGTGTGATTTTAATACGGGATTTGGCATTATTTCACCATTTCCATCTTCTTCCCCAAGCTTCATGAGAGCTTTCAAGAGGAGCCTTCCACCCAGTGTTTGAGGTAAGTAAAATTCTCCCTAACACCTAGTTCTAAACATCAAATTCCTAGTTAATCTTCCTTCCAAACTATCAAATTCATGAAATTGGGTAGTAATTTAGGGCTTTTGGGAAATTCGTGAATTATCCGTTTAAAGCCGCGAATTTAAGTAGTAATTACATAATTATGATCCTTAGGTTACAGGTGAGTGATCCCTTCGAGAATTTTCGGGATTCGAATGTGTGGGCCTGGGGTCGAAATTTCAAAATCCTTCAAGAATGTCTAACTTTGAGATAATTGGTTAATTCTTCTTCCTTGAGCTTGAATTGATTCAATTATACTATATTTGGCTAGTTGCGAGCCGTCGAGGGTAGATTTCGGAGATTTCGGGCGCATCCTTGATCCGAGGGGTGATTTCGTCAAGAGGTGAGTCTCCTTTCTAACCTTGTAAGAGGGAATTGTCCCCCTAGGTAACTTTAAATGCTATGTGTACTTGTTTGGGGGCTACTTACGCACCAAGTGACAAGAGTCCGTACGTAGTGGCTATTATTGTTTTGTCCGGGTAGTTAGGCCACATCATGTTCATTGTTTTTCCGTATCATGATGTGAATATGCTTTGTGCTTCTGTTGTGATTAGTAATGTTTCATCTGAAGGATTGTGATACTTGATTCGTTTCCATTGTTCTTGTTTTACACTATGGGATCGGGTCGTACGCCATGGCGGAGTGGTTAGAGTGATTACACTATGGGATCGGGCTGTACACCACGGCGGAGTAATGAGAGTGATTACACTATGGGATCGGGCCGTACACCACAGCGGAGTGATGAGAGTGATTACACTATGGGATCGGCCCGTATGCCACGGCGGAGTGATGAGAGTGATTACATTTATGGGAGCGGGCCGTACGCCACGGTAGATACATGACTTGCTTGATTTCAACCGTTATCTGGATACCTCATATTGATGCATTTCTATGTTTATTTGCCTTACATGCCTATTGTTTTCCTTATATCATGTCTATTATTATCACTGTTGGACCTTAGTGAGTATCGAGTCAACCTCTCGTCACTACTTCTTCGAGATTAGACGGGATACTCACTGGGTACATATTTACGTATGTACTCATGCTGCACTTCCTTTTCTTCTGTACTTGATTGTACAGGTCCGGAGGCTGGTACTTCTGACTATCAGGCAGGTTCTAGATATTGACTTGTGGGATTTAGACTTCACGGTGAGCTGCTCTTCCTGGCGATCCCTGGCAGCACCCTGGAGTTTCTTTTGTCATTTTCCCTACCTATTTCATTCGGACTGTGGACTTGTACATATATTGTCACTGTGTATTCTGATAGTTGCCCGTGACACTAGTTCCTGGCACACACGTAGTATATATTTTGGGTTTGGGCTGTATATCTATATATGTGCTTGTGCCTTCACGATTTTATCGTCATATAATCCTGTTAAATTGTTAAAAACTGGTAATTTCCGACATGTCTATTCAGGCGGGGGAGGGATATCACCTAGTGTCTTCTATAATGGCTTGCCTAATCCCACTGATGGGCACCATCGCGACCTGAATCAGGATTTGGGTCGTGACACGAGGGATATAAATAGTTGAGAAGAGAACAGAGCAATAGGGGGTTCTTTCAGAAGGAGTAAGAGAATAAAAGAGAACAAAAGAGAATCTCTAATAAGACTAAGAGTAGAGATTCCAGTAGCTGATAAGGAATGATTTCACAGCTGACTCAACTGGGATAGATCGCATAAGTATCAATAACATTATTCTCTTTTTGTTGCTCATACAAGCATCGAACATTGCTCTAAACATGTAAGCTTATCGTCTATTATTTGATATCTATTTATAAATTGGAAAGATGAGTGAAAACCCGATCTTGCATGTGAGTCACTTCATTCAGATCTAAAGTTAATTATGTTTTCCTAGGATTAACCTCCCGTTTCTTTCATAAAATATCTCATAAAAGATTGTTTGTCATATTTTTGGTAAAACAATATGGCGCCGTCTGTGGGGACTTCCTAGCCAAAATCCTAGTTTCCTTTAGATCTAGGGCTGGCCAAAATACCGCTCCCCAGCTCTCATGGCCTCACTGCCACAAGGCACACAACACCTTGTGGAAGTAGGAGGAAAATTGCCAAAGCAACCAACCCAGCCTAGTTCGGGTCTCCGCCTAAGGTCGATGCCATACCCAACGTCTTAGCCCAACCCGTACCTCACATACCGACTTGCACTTCTACGTCTTAAGGAGAGACGGTAGCTTGCTATGTGGTCCTTCAAAAATCGTGCCCGTCCTGCCCCATATTCGCACCTATATGCACTAAATGATTTGTGAACAAAGTTTGAAATATTTTTCTTGTTCACGCATATCAGACGGGTTCAGACTGAGACTCGGCCTCAATCACCCAACGAGCAATGTGAAAAACCAACACGCAAGAAGCCTAGACGCGGTTAACAATGGGGCCCAGCGCGGTTACCAAGCTTGAGACCACCAGTCGAGCACGAGAAAAAGCGAGCTACAGCACAACGCTACCCCTCCATTCGTCGACTTGCCGGACCAAGGTAAATTTCGTTTAGATGTAACTTACCACGTTCTTTCATCGATACAAAAAAGGTGCATAAGCATTCTTCAAAAAAGCAAAATCGAGCGAACTGGGACTCGCCATGAAACACAGTGTACTCCAATGAAATCAAAATTAAGCGGGAGGGATTCGCCCCGGTACACGCGTAAATGACATGACGACAAGTGACGGTCTCCGAGAAATGAAATAATGGGTTATAAATTCGACCTCGCTCGAATCAACCCTTACGGCCATCGGCCATCGCCATGAGAAAGGAAAGTTCGATCTCGCTCGACTTAACAACGGGTTATAAATTCGACCTCGCTCGAATCACACCCTTACAGCCATCGGCCAACTCCATAAGAAAGAAAGATCTCACTCGATTTAACAACGGGTTATAAGTTCAACCTCGCTCGAATCACTCCCTCACAACCATCGTCTCGAAGTTCAAACTGGTTAATTCATCGCTCCGACTATCGTCTATTCCACCCAGACCGATGAAGGGACTAGGTAGATGGAGAAATTCCCAAATGTATATGTTGAACAAAGTATGTAACACTCTCCAAAGAAATGAACAAACAAAGCAATACACAACATTTCATCACACAACTCCACATTGCTACACTCCACTTACATTCGACCTCGCTCGAATTATTTACATTCAACTTCCCTCGAATTATTTACATTAGACCTCGCTCGAATTATTCACATTCGACCTCGCTCGAATTATTTACATTCGACCTCGCTCGAATTATTCACATTCAACCTCGCTCGAATTATTCACATTCGACTTCGCTCGAATTATTTACATTCGACCTCGCTCGAATTATTCACATTCGAATTCTCTCGAATTATTTACATTTGACCTCGCTCGAATTATTCACATTCGACTTCGCTCGAATTATTTACATTCGACCTCGCTCGAATTATTCACATTCGAATTCTCTCGAATTATTTACATTTGACCTCGCTCGAATTATTCACATTCGACTTCGCTCGAATTATTTACATTCGACCTCGCTCGAATTATTCACATTCGAATTCTCTCGAATTATTTACATTTGACCTCGCTCGAATTATTCACATTCGACTTCGCTCGAATTATTTACATTCGACCTCGCTCGAATTATTCACATTCGACCTCACTCGAATTATTCACATTTGACTTCGCTCGAATTATTCACATTTGACTTCGCTCGAATTATTTACAATCGACCTCGCTCAACAACATGGGACTCGTCCAAAATTATTCTCCGCCTCTTCGACGGGGCCTCCTTACTGCCGCCAATAGAAGATTCGCCAGACAAACAAACTGCCGGAACCGGAGTCTCTGGCTGGGGAGCAACCTCCCGCAGGTACAAGTTCACAGAAAAAGCATCAGAAAAAGCTTGTATATATACGGGGTAAGCTGAGCTGGGCACACTTCATAAAAGTGGTAGAAGTCCGCAACCAGTGAAGGAAGAGGGAGCGTGTACCCAATGACGAAAGGGTACGCGTAGAAGGCACAGTACCCTGGGCGATGCAGGTGAACTATGTCACCTCCCGCAAGGACAAGTTCGATGTGCTACGGGATCCTCCACTTAATCTTAAAGGTCGCCAATGCCGCAACATCCATCACCGACAGCGCCGGCACAAGCTCATCTTTGGCATGATGATCGAAGTCATTCTGTGGTTTCCCTGAGCGGGGCACCACCTCATCCACAGTTGGAAAACTCTCATCTTCCACCAAACTAAACTCCTTCTCATGGGAGGGGGCGACATTCTCCGTCACCGGAACATTGACAATGGGGTTGGGGTTCGAGGAAGAACTGTCCAAATAATGAAAGAAATCAAGAGTGTGGGATATGATAACAATAGTCACAAGGATTATTCGCACTCTGGGAAGGTATGAGCAAGCAAAAGAAAGAGGGAAATCTCAAGGGGTTCTTCTTGAAACGATTTGGATAATGCCACACCAAGATAAAAAGCCTCCTACTTATAGGTTCTGAAGCGCCGATTTTATGGAGGTGAAGCGCCGCCTTTTCGAAAAGTAACGGAAGTGGCATAGGAAACGAGGCAACTTTCATCACACAAACGTGCGTCATAATGACACCTGACAAATTAATGTCACCTCAACTGAAAAACAGGTCTGACGATTCACTCAAAATGTCGTGTATTCGCCTCACTAAAGAATGTGTGCCCCTCGTCTGAGGCCGACCTTGGCACCCGAAACGACAGAGTTTGTTTGTTGTACTCGCCCAAGGAATTTCAAACGTTCAGATTTCGATGTTCGAAACAACCGAATCCGCCTATCGCGCTCGCCCAAAGGCAACCGCGGCGGATGAATTAACTGTATGGGTCAAAATCTGTCCATAAGATCGACATGATATAGAAGCAATAGGGGGAACTAAGTCTTGCCCACGCTCATAGAGTACGACCTTGTCAACCATCTCAGTCGTGCTTAAAGTCTAGTCAATGATGAGCTCGAACGGCAAAAAGACCGAGCAAGGGGGGATTCTTTCAGAAGGAGTAAGAGAATAAAAGAGAACAAAAGAGAATCTCTAATAAAACTAAGAGTAGAGATTCCAGTAGCTGATAAGGAATGATTTCACAGCTGACTCAACTGGGATAAATTGCATAAGTATCAATGGCATTATTCTCTTTTTGTTGCTCGTACAAGCATCGAACATTGCTCTAAGATGTAAGCTTATCGTCCATTATTTGATATCTATTTATAAATTTGAAAGATGAGTGAAAACTCGATCTTGCATGATTATTGTGAGTCACTTCATTCATATCTAAAGTTAATTATGTTTGCCTAGGATTAACCTTCTGCTTCTTTCATAAAATATCTCATAAAAGATTGTTTATTATATTTTTGGTAAAACAAAAACAAATTCATGTATGATTGTAAACTCATTGCTTCTTAATTTGAAAATAAATAAATATTTTAAATAATATCTTGTATATCTAATTTTAAATACACCAAACACCTAACAAGAAATAATCTTTGTATAACTAATCCATGTATCACTAATTCCTACATAACATATCCCTATATTATAATTGTTTGTATAACCAATTTTTGTAATAAGCTACTTATAAATGGATATAAACGGTAGTTTCCTGATAAGCTTGAAGTGCTGAAAAGCATTTTTAGGTATTGAAACTGATTTATAAAATAAGCATTTACATGTTTGGATAAAAGTGCTAAAACTGATAATAAGTTGTTGATGTGTTTGATAAAAAAAGTGTTGATAATCTATTCTTTTGTTAAAATGGCTAAAATACCCTTGAATATTTTTAAAAGATTACAAATTAAAAAATTTCTTTGTAAAGAGAAGAATTAACAATGAATAAATGAAGAGAAAGTCAGAAAATTTATTTAGGGAAAAGTATTTTGTAAATTAAATAATATTATTAAGGTTAAACTAGTAAAAATATTGGTCAAACTAAAAGTGCTTATAAGCTGAAAAGCTATAAGTTGGGGGAGACCAACTTATGACTGATTTTAGCTTATAAGCACTTGACTTATAAACACTTTGGGTGTTTATCAATGCGTAAATAAGCCAAAAGATGGAGTCCGGAACCAAAATGAGGTATTTTTTGACTCACACGATCGAAATACGTGAAAAAAGAAGTTAGTGAATAAAATACATATAGGGTCCTTTTAAAGGGCGCTATATTTGAAATTTAAAAGGCTTCATTCGGCCGCCACTGAATAGCAGCATTAAATGAAGGGTAATAATGAAATAGTATCTCCAAGTTCCTATTCCCATCATTACAGAGATTTTACATCCCCTATTTTTGTGAAAACCTACTACTCGCAAGTACGAGTCCGGAATCCAATTATTGGATTTTTGGACAAGTGTGATGTTAATAGGTTAAAAAAAGAAAGAGTTACCTTTCTATATATAACACAGTTTTAAACCGTGCTATACTTTAACAGTGTTTTGGCCGTTAAAGTATAGCGTGGTTTAAAACAACGTTATACATATATAGCGTATGAAAAACCGCGCTATGCTGACACGATGGGACGGAAAGACATAACGCACAGTATACGACGCTATATATGTGTAGCACATATCTTAACCGCGCTATAATTGTTATTAAACCGTCCCCCTTCTTCCCCAAATCAAAACAAAACCTTTTTACCATTTTTAAATCCCCTCACCAACAGCGGTCCCCCCAAAAAAAAAAAAACCCTTTTCCCCATTTTTAAACCCCCCCCCCAACCCCGGCCCCCCCCCCCCCCCCCCATTATTTTTTCTCCAAAAAAATTATAGTGGGCCCCGCCCATCACATAAAAAGGCAAGTACATAGGTCCCACACCCTAGCAAAGCATTGTGTTGTTGTGGTTCACTGTTTCGGACTCAACTTTTCAACTAATTCACTTTCCGAAAATTATAAATCGAGGTATTCAGATTTAGTTTATGTCGAAACTCGTATAATAATGCATATTAGTTGACTTGAATGTGTTTCCATGTCGTTAATGTCTTTTGTTTGCGAAACTAGTATGTTATATTTATCCGGACTAAGATATTATTGTTCTAAAAAAATATGTAAAATTTGAGAAATCATTTTTTTTGTTAATAAAAATGTTAATTAATATCTTTTACTATTTTATATGTATTTTCGTGAATGTTATGTGATTAAAATGTATTTGTTGTTTATATTTAATTTAGATTATTTATTAGTGTAGTAAAATGTAGAGCCTTTTAGCGTTTGAAAATGTAGAGTATTTTAGCGTAGAATCCCTGTAGTTTAAGTATCTCTTATACTGATAGATGAAATACAAACTCTATCCAATTTACAAAAATTAATTATTTAATTTAAAAAACAAACACACAAAGGAATAAAAATATTAAAATTTACATACATAAGAATTCATGATAGTTGGTGCTACTGGGCCTCAAATATCGATCTTGGAACCCATAGGTATATACTCTGTCCAATTTACAAAAATTAATAATTTAATTTATTAAACAAACACACAAAATTGTAAAAATATTGAAATTGACACACATAACAATTCATGATAGCTTCATGCTACTAGACCTCAAATATCGAGCCTGGAACCCATAGGTATATACTCTGTCCAATTAAATAATTAATAATTTAATTTATAAAACAAACACACAAAATTATAAAAATATTGAAATCAGGATAGCTTGGTGCTACTGGGCCTCAAATATCGAGCCTGGAACCCATATATATATATATATATATATATATATATACCCTGTCCAATTAAATATTGTATAACTCTAAAAATTAATTATTTAATTTACAGATTAAACATACAATTAATGTTGTTTAATTTACAGTAGACGACATGGACCTTTCTCCGCTGAGCTATTAGTGTTACAGGGTGATCCTAGGTCCGCCCAGGTATGGGAGGGAGAGTTACTGTCCCAGACTCTCCGCGCCAGGAGAGTGGACGACCTATGGGATTTTATAAGGGACAGAGATGTCACGACCCAAATCCTAACCCAGGTCGCGATGGCGCCCAATACCATTATCAGGCAAGCCAAAAAATTAACTACTAGTGAGTTACGTGTATTTTATCAAAATATTTTCCAACACTTACTCAGTTCACATTTAAACATTTGACAAACGAATAGCTTAGGCAGTTTTATGCAAAAATAGTCATAAAGTCATAATTAATAATTATATCCCAAAAGAATAGTCTACTAACGTGATGCCAGGAACTAGTGTCACAAGTCTACATGCATCTAGTAGAGTAAGAATCCAAAAGAATACAAGTCTGTCCTACTGTCTGAGGAAATATAGATAGAAATAGCAAAAAGAAAGAAAACTCCAAGGTGCCGCTGGAAGTCGTCAGGGGAAGCAACTCACCGTGAAGAATCGACCAAGTATAAATCAGGAACGAGCTCCGGACTGATACCCAGATGCACCTACCTCTGAACCTGTACAATTAAGTACAGAAGCGTAGCATGAGTATATAAACAATATGTACCCAGTAAGTATCTAGTCTAACCTCGAAGAAGTAGTGACGAGAGGTCGACGTGACACTTACTAGGGTCAAAATAATATGTTTTAAATGTAAGGCTAAGCAGGAATAGCAATCATGAATAATAATGAAGACAGGAACATCAAATATCCTTTACAAATACCCTTACGTACCGAGTTCTCTAGCATACAAATTCCCTAGTTTTCCTTTTTCATGATATTCAATAGATACAAAATCACAGAACACCCAAAACAAATAACAAACACACAACATGCCGTGAACGTACGGCCGATACGACACAAAAATAAATGTGCACTGTCGAACGGCTCGAACCATAGATGCATCTATTAAACGGTCACGAATCGAACATGCGACGCGGTTGACATAATAGTAGGGCTAACCCGCTCGCGAATCATACATGCGACGTAGGTACCCGTGTATATACACGTAATTAACAGGAATCAAGGAACTCAGTAGACAATATATATTTACAGAGAAGGATTCAATAATATAAATTTCAGAATGTAACCTCCTAGATGTTCACTCAATAATTCAAAGATATAAGGCAACCTAGATTAACATTTATGATTTATAGACACGACACATAAATCATGCTTGTGAATCCTAAACTCCCCGACATAACATAATAGTAGCTACGCACGGGCTCTCGTCACTTCGTGCGTGCGTAGCCCCCACAAATAAAGACGTGCAATTATTTATATTCACCTATGGGGACAATTCCCTCTTACTAGGTTAGAAATGAGACTTACCTCGTGTCAAGTCTACTTCCCGGGTCAAGAATGTGCCCGAAACTCTAAATTCGTCGCCCAAGAACTCGAAGCTAGCCAAACATCACATTAACAAGTCAATCTATGCTCAAACGTCCACAGTTCTCCTACTTAAATGGTCATTTCAACCTAAATTGGAAAATCCTAAAATACACCCCCGGGCCCACATGCTCGAATTCCGAAAATTTTCGAAGGAAACAATCAGCCATATCCTAAAGATCAATATTATATAGTTTTTGTATGATTCCATAATCAATTTCTTGGTAATTTCCCATTTTTATAAAAAAACCTAGGTTTTACTCTAAACCCATGATTTTTACTAATTTAATGTGTTAATCAACCTAAGAATTCAAGTATTAAACTTAATTTATAGTAGGAATTACTTACCTTACAGTAGATAGGTCGAATATCTTCTTGCAAGCTCTCAAAATCGTCAAAGATGGAAGAAAGATGGTGACAAATGACTAAGTCCCGTTTTTAAATCACACTGCCCAGCTGCCCCTTATATGCGAACGCGACAAGGGAAGTGCGTTCGCGAAGGCCAAATGACCAGGCCCCCTGAGGCCCTTCTATGCGAACGCGGAGGGGTCATGCGAGCGTGGAGGCTAGCTGAGCTAGACCTATGCGAACACGGTGGGGATGTGTGCGAACGCAGAGAGAAAAAGCTGAACTGGCCCACTGCCTTACCCTATGTGAATGCGACGAGACTATGTGAACGCATAGTATAATTTCACCCCTGTCCAACTCCTTCTATGCGAATGCGTGAGTACACCCGCGAACACATAGAAGGAAACCAGACTGAGAAAAATTTGGTGTTTAGCATTTGGCTCCGAGGGGTCTGAAACTCACCCGAGCCCCCTGGGACCCCGTCCAAAGGCACTGACAAGTCTCAATTCATGATACGGACTCGAATTCTCGGAACACGAAAAACAACAACGAAACTAAGAACCCAACCCCAAAACCAAATTGAATCAAACTTTGAACTTCAAGTTCTAGAATTCGCTTTCAACACACCGAACCTACCTATACTACTCGGAATGACACCAAATTTTGCGAGCAAGTCATAAATGACATAACAGAACTATTCCCTATCTCAGAATTCCGTTTGGACCTCGATAACACAAAAACACATTGAACTTAAGGAAATTCTTATTTCACTATTTGGTGTCGAAACGCTCCCGGGTCTTCCAAAACCCGTTCCAAACATACGCCCAATTTCGAAATCATCATACTAAACTACCGAAACCTTCGAATCTCGATTCCGAGGTCGTTTACCAAAAATGTTGACCGAAGTCAAACTTGGCCATTAAGGCCAACCTTGAGGAACTAAGTGTTCCTATACAACTCCGAACTCCTCCAAATCGCAAACCACCCATCCCCGCAAGTCATAAATCAGCAAAAGCAACTACGGGAAGTCTCATTTAGGGTCAGGGGGTCCTAGAAAATAAAACGACCGGTCGGGTCGTTAGATTCTCCATCTCTTAAACAAACGTTCGTCCTCGAACGGGTCTAGAATCATACCTGGAGTGCTGAATAAGTATGGATATCTACTCTGTATGTCCTCCTCGGACTCCCAAGTCGCCTCCTCGACTGGTTGGCCCCTCCACTGGACCTTTACAGCGGAAACTCTCTTGGACCTAAACCGGCGATCCTGCCTATCAATAAAGCAACTGACTCCTCCTCGCAGCTCAACCTCTCATCTAGTTGAATGGTGCTGAAATCTACCACTTGAGAGAAGTCGGCGTGGTATCTCTGGAGGATGGATACATGAAAGACCGGATGAACTCCTGATAAACTGGGAGGTAAAGCAAGCTTATAAGCAACCTCCCCAACTCGCCTCAACACCTCGAATGGGCCTATAAACCTTGGGCTCAGCTTGCCCTTCTTCCCAAACCTTATGATACCCTTCATCGACGAGACTTTCAACAGAACCTTCTCTCCCTCCATAAATGATACATCACGCGCCTTCTGATCCACATAACTCTTCTGTCTGGACTGTGTCGTGCGAAGTCTCTCCTGAATCAACTTCACCTTCTCCAGAGCACCCTTCACTAGATCGGTGCCATATAACTTAGCCTCGCCAGGCTCAAACCACCCGATAGGAGAGCGACATAGCCTAGCATACAAAGCCTCAAATGGAGCCATATCAATGATGGACTGATAACTGTTATTATAAGCAAACTCGACCAAAGGCAAGAACTGGTCCCACTGCCCTCCAAAGTTAATCACATATGCCCTGAGCATGTCCTCTAATATCTGAATTGTCCGCTCCGACTGCCGTCGGTCTGAGGGTGGAATGCTGTGCTGAGCTCTACCCGAGTGCTTAACTCACTCTGTAATTCTCTCTAGAAGTGCGAAGTGATCTGAGGACCTCGATCTGATATAATGGACACATGCACACGATGCAACCGAACTATCTCCCGAATGTAGATCTGGGCCAACCTATCTTAAGTATAGGTAGTAGCTACTGGAATGAAATGTGCCGACTTGGTCAACCTGTCCACAATGACCCAAACCACATCAACCTTCCGCAAGGTCCGAGGCAACCCAACTACGAAATCCATAGTGATGCGCTCCCATTTCCACTCAGGTATAGGCATCTATTGAAGTAGGCCTCCTGGCCTCTGGTGCTCATACTTAACGTGCTGTCAATTTAGACACCTAGCCACATACTCCACTATGTCTTTCTTCATCCGCCTCCACCAAAAATGTTGCTTCAAGTCACGATACATCTTCGTAGCACAAGGATGAATAGAATACCGTGAACTATGAGACTCATCTAGAATCATCTCCCTCAGTCCATCCACATTAGGGACACATAAGCGACCTTGAAGTATCAGAACACCATACTCACCAATAGAAACTTCCTTGGCACCTCTCTGTACCACTGTCTCCCGTAGATATCCAAGCGCGGATCATCAAACTGCCAAGCCTTGATCTCCCCAATAATGAAGACTGAGAAACCACACGTGCAAGAACTCGGTTGGGCTCTGAAAGGTCCAACCTAACCAAACGATTAGCGAAGGACTGAATGTCCAAAGCTAGAGGTCTCTTCTCCGCTGAAATGCAGGCCAAGCTACCCATACTCTCCGCCTTTCTTCTTAAGGCATCTGCAACAACATTCGCCTTGCCCGGATGATAAAGAATGGTGATGTCATAATCCTTCAGCAACTAAAGTCACTTGCACTGCCTCAAATTAAGATCCCTCTGCTTGAACAAGTGCTGTAAGATGCGGTGGTCTGTATAAACCTCACAAGGTACCCCATACAAGTAGTGCCTCCAAATCTTAAGAGCATGAACAATCGCCGCCAACTCCAAGTCGTGCACAGGGTAATTTTTCTCATGAACCTTCAGCTGATGTGAAGCATATGCAATAACTTGCCCCTCCTACATCAACACACAACCCAAACCAACGCGTGAAGCGTCGCAATAAACTGTATACATCCAAGAACCGGAAGGCAATACTAGAACTGGTGCTGAGATCAATGTTGTCTTGAGCTTCTGGAAGCTCGCCTCACACTCGTCGGACCATCAGAATGGGGCATACTTCTGGGTCAATCTAGTCAGAGGAGCTGCAATGGATGAAAAACCCTCCACAAATCGACGATAATAACCTACCAGGCCCAAGAAGCTCCTGATCTCTGTAGCTGAAGTAGGGCATGGCCAACTCTGAACTGCCTTAATATTCTTAGGATCAACCTTGATACCCTATCCAGATACCACATGTCCCAAGAACGCCACAGAATCCAACCAAAACTCACACTTGGAGAACTTAGTATACAACTTCTGTTCTCGCAGAGTCTGGAGCACAACTCTCCCCCAGGCTACGTGAGTAAATCAAAATGTCATCAATAAAGACAATGACGAAAGAATCAATATAAGGCCTGAACACCCTGTTCATAAAGTCCATAAATGTTGCTGGGGCATTAGTCAAGCCAAAGGACATCACCAGGAACTCATAATGGCCATATCTCGTATGAAAAGCAGTCTTCGGAACATCCGAGTCCCGAATCTTTAGCTGGTGGTACCCCGATCTCAAGTCAATCTTAGAAAACACCTGAGCACCCTGCAACTGGTCAAACAAATCATCGATACACGGAAATGGGTACTTGTTCTTGATGGTGACCTTGTTCAACTGGCGGTAGTCAATACACATCCGCATAGTCCCATCCTTCTTCTTCACGAATAACACTAGAGCACCCCAAGGCGATACACTCGGTCTGATAAACCCCTTGGCCAACAACTCCTCAAGCTATTCTTTCAATTCCTTCGGAGCCATACGGTATGGGGGAATAGATATAGGCTGGGTTTCTGGAGCTAAGTCAATGCAGAAATCAATGTCACCATCCGGTGGCATGCCTGGAAGGTCTGAAGGGAATACATCAGCAAACTCTCGAACTATTGGAACTGAATCAATTGTCGGGGACTCGGCGGTAGTGTCCCGCACATAAGCGAGATAAGCCAAACAACCCTTCTCGACCATACGTTGAGCCTTCAGGAAAGAAATAAACCGACTAGCTGAACTAACTGAGGAGCCTCTCCACTCCAACCTCAGCAACTCGGGCATGGCTAGAGTAACAGTCTTGGCATGGCAATCCAGAATGGCATGATAGGGAGATAGCCATTCCATGCCCAGGATGACCTCAAAATCAACCATATCAAGCAACATGAGGTCCGCTCTGGTCTTGAACCCACAGAACGTAACCACACAGGACCGATATATCCGATCCACAACCACATAATCACCCACAGGAGTGGACACATAAACATGAGCACCCAAAGACTCATGAGGAATATCCAAGAAATGAGCAAACAAGGTTGATACATATGAATAAGTGGACCCTGGGTCAAATAATACCGATGCATCTCTACCGCATACTGAAATAATACCTATGATCACGGCATATGAGGCCACTACATATGATATGGCCGGAATAGCATAGAATCTGGCTGGAGCGCCGGATGACTAACCTTCACCTGAATGAACAGGAGCTGACCAGGCTCCCCCTACCTGACCTCTAGCTCTAGGACGACCTCTACCAGCCTGTCCTCCACCTCTAGGTACCGCTGGTGGTGGAACCATAGGCCGATGACTCTGCTGCACGGCCTTGCCCCGAAGTCTGGGGCAAGTCCTCTTAATATGGCCTGGATCCCCGCGCTCATAACAACCTCTCGGTGCCATGTCCTGCTGCCCTGAAGGACCCTGAATAGCTGGAGGACTGTATGAACTCTCTGGCATAACACTGAAATAAGGACTGGAAGACTCCTGATGACCAGAATACTTGCCGGAGGAACCCTGAATGGTTGGTGGGCGATAAGAACTCTCCGGCATAGCACTGAAATAAGGTCTCATCAGAGCACCTCGAGGAGGTGGTGGGGGTGCTGAATATGGAGGCCTACTAGGCTAGCCCCTACCAAACTGACCTCTGCCCCTGGCTGGAGCACCTTTGAAATCTCCAGAAAATCTAGCTCTCTTATCCTGCTGCCCCTGCTCTCTGCCCCTCGATCGATAACCCTCAATCCTACGAGCAATCTCTACCACAAGCTGATAAGGAGTCCCCATCTCCACCTCTCGGGCCATGTTGGCCCTAATACCTGAGTGCAACCCAGGTACAAATCTCCGCACTCTCTCTGCATCAATAGGAATTATCATGAGTGCATTACGAGACAACTTAGAAAACCTAGCCTCGTAGTCGGTCACTGACATCTGACCCTACTCCAACTGCTCAAACTGATACCGCAGCTCTTCCCTCTCAGAGGGTGGAATATATATGTCCAGGAATAACTGAGTGAACTGCTCCCAAGTGAGGGGACGAGAATCTGCCAGCCTGCCAAGAATGTAGGACTGCCACCATCTGCGGGCCCTGCCCTCTAGCTGGAAAGTAGTGAAGTCAACTCCATGGGACTTCAATATCCTCATGTTGTGCAGTCTGTACCTGCACCTATCAATACAGTCCTAGGCATTCTCATGATGCTCACCTCCGAAGACATGAGGGTGCAGTTTGGTCCATCTGTCTAATAACTTTTGCGGATCGCCGTCCGTAGTTGGTCTGGGCTCAGGTGCTGTTGCTGCTACTGGCTGAACCCCGCCCACGGGCAGTATACCTGGGGTCTGATATACTGCTGCTGCATGTCCTGCGGCTTGGGCAGTAGGGGTCTGTGCTCCCCCTCCTGCCTGAGATGTGGCAGGATCCGCTGGAGATAAACCAGCCTGAGTCATGGTGTCCATGAACCACATCATACGGCCCATGACCTCCTGAAATCCCAGCGCCATCATGAATTCCAACGGGGCAGGATCTGCTGCAGGCACCTCGCCCTGCTCCTCAGTAATGGGATCCTCCGCTAGATCTGCTGGCGATGCAGCTCTGGGATGCCTTCGTCCCCTACCTTGGGCCGGTGCCCTCCCCTGTCCTCTGCCATGGCCACGGATGACGGGGGCAGCGGCCCCTCCCGGGTCCGAAACGTCGGCTGCACGCGTTCTCACCATCTGTGAGAGAATAGAAGAGTGAGATTTAGTATACCATCAACTGCACGATAGAAGATGAATAAAGAGAGATTTCCTAACACCCAATAGCCTCCCGAAGATAAATACAGACGTCTCCGTACCGATCCACAAGACTCTATTGGGTTTGCCCGTAACTTGTGAGACCTACATGAACCTAGAGCTCTGATACCATGTTGTACGACCCAAATCCTAACCCAAGTCGCGATGGCGCCCAATACCATTATCAGGCAAGCCAACAACTTAACTACTAGTGTTACATGTATTTTATCAAAATATTTTCCAACACTTACTTAGTTCATATTTAAACATTTGACAAACGAATAACTTAGGCAGTTTTATGCAAAAATAGTCATAAAGTCATAATTAATAATTACATCCCAAAAGAATAGTCTATTAACGTGAGTGCCAGGAACTAGTGTCACAAGTCAACAGGCATATAGTAGAGTAAGAATCCAAAAGAATACAAGTCCTATTGTCTGAGGAAATATAGACAGAAATAGCAAAAAAGAAAGAAAACTCCAAGGTGCTGCTGGAAGTCGTCAGGGGAAGCAGCTCACCGTGAAGCCTCGACTAGGTATAAATCAGGAATGAGCTCCAGACTGATACCTAGATGCACTTGCCTCAGAACCTGTACAATTAAGTACAAAAGCGTAACATGAGTACTTAAACAATATGTACCCAGTAAGTATTCAGTCTAACCTCGAAGAAGTAGTGACGAGAGGTCGACGTGACACTTACTAGGGTCAAAATAATATGTTTTAAATGTAAGTCTAAGCAGGAATAACAATCATGAATAATAATGAAGACAAGAACATCAAATATCCTTTACAAACACCCTTATGTGTCGAGTTCTCTAGCATACAAATTACCTAGTTTTCCTTTTTCATGACATTCAATAGATAAAAAATCAAAGAACACCCAAAACAAATAACAAACACACAACATGTCGTGAACGTACGACCGATACGACGCGAAAATAAATTTGCACTGCCGAAGGGTCGAACGCTCAAACCATAGATGCATCTATTACACCGCTCACGAATCGAACATGCGACGCGGTTGACATAATAGTAGGGCTACCCCGCTCGCGAATCATACATGCGATGCGGGTACCCGTATATATAAACATAATTAACAGGAATCAAGGAACTCAGTAGAAAATATATATTTACAGAGAAGGATTCAATAATATAAATTTCAGAATGTAACCTCCTAGATGTTCACTCAATAATTCAAAGATATGACGCAACCTTTATTAACATTTATGATTTATAGACACAACACATAAAGCATGCTTGTGAATCCCAAACTCCCCGACATAACATAATAGTAGCTACGCACGGGCTCTTGTCACTTCGTGCGTGCGTAGCCCCCACAAATAAAGACATGCAATTATTTATATTTGCCTATGGGGACAATTCCCTCTTACAAGGTTATAAAGGAGACTTACTTCGTGTCAAGTCTACTTCCCGGGTCAAGAACGCGCTCGAAACTCCAAATTCGTCTCCCAAGAACTCGAAGCTATCCAAACATCACATTAACAAGTCAATCTATGCTCAAATGTCCACAATTCTCCTAATTAAATGGTCATTTCAACCTGTCACGACCCGAAATCCCACCTTCAGGCCGTGGCTGTGTTTTTTAATGTTGAACCCGCTAGACAAGCCAACGTGCACGGCTAAACCCTCGTAATAACACCAATTTACCAGTATTTAACGAAAACACTTTATAGTTCTAAACAGCGAAAATGATAAAGGATTCAAAAGATACGTGAAATAGTAAATACAAACGTCGCTTAATGCCCCAAAACCGGGAGTCACAACTCACGAACTGTCTATTGACTGCTAAATACAACGGTCTGAAAGAAATACATAATTGCCTTTGAAACTATAGAATAAAATAAGACAATCTGAGTTCTAGGGATAGAAGAGACGCCAAGGCCCAAGAACGCCGGCGGGCATACCTTGAAGCCTCTGTGGTGGACTGAAGGAGACTCCCTCAACACTGTCCATTGGGTTCGAGTGCGGGATCTGCACAACATTAAGAAGTGCAGTGTAGTATCAGTACAACCGACCCCATGTACTGAGTAAGTGCCGAGCCTAACCTCGGCTGAAGTAGTGACGAGGCTAGACTTGACAACAACGTTCACCTGTCCTATTCTACAACATGTAATCATGGAAAGACAAGGCAAGAAATAGACAGACAAGTAGGGGAATACGGGAGCAGTTAATGGGGTAGCAAGTGAGCGATAAGGCAATTGGCTAAACACATAGGAGAAGGCAACAGAGCAAGTTAACATGAATACTAACATAACAAGTATAAATGTGAGCAATGTAAATAATGGCACGGTATCACCCTTCGTGCTTTTACTCTCTTCCTCACAATGCGATGTATGATGTGAATTTGCATAAATCATGGCACGACATCACCCCTCGTGCTTTTACTCTCTTCCTCAAAATGCAGTGTACAATGTAAGGCAATGTAATTCATGGCACGGCATTAACCTTCGTGCTTATATTCAATGTAAATCATGGCACAACATCACCCTTCGTGCTTTACACTCTTTCTCACTATGCAACGTATGTTGTGATCAATGTATATCATGGCACGACATCACCCTTCGTGATTTACACTCTTCCTCACCATAACAATGACAAATATCAATGGTAAAGAATGCAGCATAGTGGAAATATAATTCAAATCACCCGGCAAGGGGAAAACATCAATCAATATCACCACAACTGTCCGGCAAGGGCCTCAGCTATAACCAATCTCTTCAATATATATATCCTTAACGAATGGGTTGACAACCGAACCAATACATCATGAGTTCATCAACCAAGTTTTCCAACAACAAACAACTTCCAAGTAGAGATAATTTCATAACATAAAGGATCATGGAAGTAGCGAAAGGTTTCTATGAGAACATAGACTCACGGGCATGCTTGACACACAATGCATAGGTACTCGTCACTTCACCTATGCATTGAACATGATAAACACTTAGCACATAGCATACAATACCTATTCCCTCACCAAAGTGAGGCAAGACACTTACCTCGGGTCCAAGAACAACAATTCAAGCTTCTAATACCGCCATTCCTTTTGAATTCAACTCCGAAACGACAATATCTAGACATAATTAACTTATTAACATCAATAATGACTCATTAATACAATCCCATAGCCTAATTATACAATTCCTAGCATTCTTCCCAAAATACCAAAATTCGACCTCGGGCCCGCTTGGTCCAAACACGAGGCTCAGACCAAAACCCGATTACCCATACCCCCACGAGTTCAAATATATAATTTTTTTTTGAAATCCGACCCCAAATTGAGGTTGAATTACCCAAAATCCCATAATCCCTAACTCTACCCAAAACCCCTAATTTCTACTATGATTTTAGGATTTTAGGCCTAGATTCTAGTGATTAGGGAAGGGAAGTGATAGAAATTGATGTTAGAAACACTTACCCAAAAGGCTATGGAGGAAGAATTGGCTTGGAGGTCTTCAATGGAGGGTGGAGAAGAAGGATGAGGTGAAACATTGTGAAATCCCGTGTAGAGTATTCTGTTTCTGACCTTTTAATTAACTGGGCGAAATTACCTTTTTGCGATCGCAGAAGAGGAGTTGCGATCGTGGAATAGAGCTTAGCTGACCCTATGCGATCGCAGGAAGACGTATGCAATCGCGGAACACTGGGACATCACTCTATGCGATCGCGGGTCGAAGGGATGCGATCGCAGAAGAGACCTGGCTAGACGTCTGCGATCTCAGACGAAACTATGCGATCGCAGTGAGATACTACCCCGCCCTCACCTGACTCCACTGACACACTATGCGATCGCGCAGAACAAGATGTGATCGCATAGTGCAACCCAGCTACCCCTTCACCCAAGCTTATGTGATCGCGAATCAAAGGTTGCGATCGCAGTGAAGGAAACACCAGACACAAGAAAATGAACCAAACACAAGATTTTTAACACTTTACACACCCCGTTAGCTATCCAAAACTCACCCGAGCCCTCGGGTCTCAAAACCAAAAACACACACGACTCCCGAAACATCCTACGGACTTATTCAAGCATTTAAGTAACCAAAATATCATCAAAATCCATGAATTAAACCTCAAAACTCATAGAATTTTTTAAAACTTCATAAGGTTCAATTATTCCAATTTTGATCCGAAACACGTCATTTCAAGTACGTTTTACACCAAATTTCACAGATAAGTCACATAACATATATTAAACCTTTTCTGGGCTCCTTAACCATAATACGGGACCGGTAACACAGTTTTCACATCAATTATCATTTTCAAAAACCTTTATTATTTTCAGAAAACAATTTTTCTTTAAAAATTCATTTCTCGGGCATGGGACCTCGGAATTCGATTCCGGACATACGCTCAAGTACCATATTTTCCTACGGACCCTCCAGGACCGTCAAATCGCAGGCCCGGGTCCGTTTACCAAAAATGTTGACCAAAGTCAACTCTATTCCATTAATTATTATAAAAATTCCATTTTCATCAAGTTTTCACATAAAAGCTTCCTGGCAACACGCCTGGGTTGCGCACGCATATCGAGGTGAGGTTGACAGAGGCTTTCAGGGCCTCGGAACACAGATTTAGCCAAATGTACACAGGATGACCTTTTGGGTCATCACAATCTCTACCTCTAAAATAAACGTTCGTCCTCGAACGGACATAGAAAAGTACCTAAGTCTGAGAAAAGATGGGGATAACGACTCCTCATATCAGACTCGGACTCCCAAGTAGCTGCCTCGGCCGGCTGACCTCTCCACTGAACACGGACCGAAGGATAACTCTTCGATCTTAACTGACGAACCTACCTAGCTAATAAGGCTACCGGCTCCTCCTCATAAGTCAGATCCTTGTCCAACTGGACACCGCTGAGGTCAAGAACATGAGATGGATCTGCAATATACCTCCGGAGCTTAGATACATGAAACACTGGATGTACGGCAGATAAATGCGGTGGCAAGGCAAGTCTGTAGGCCACCTCTCCTACCTTGTCCAAAATCTCAAATGGGCCAATGTACCTAGGGCTCAACTTGCCCTTCCTCCCGAACCTCATCACGCCCTTCATAGGCGACACCCGAAGGAACACCTGATCTCCTATCATGAAAGCCAAATCTCAAACTTTACGATCTGCATAACTTTTTTGCATAGACTGAGCTGTACGAAGTCTATCCTGAATAATCTTCACCTTGTCCAAGCCGTCCTGGACTAACTCAGAACCCAACAATCTAGCCTCTCTGGTCTCAAACCATCCGACTGGGGAGCGACATCGCCTACAATACAATGCCTCATAAGGAGCCATCTGGATGCTCGACTGATAACCGTTGTTGTAGGAAAACTCCGCTAAGGGAAAGAACTGATCCCATGAGCCCCCAAAATCAATGACGCACGCTCGCAACATATCCTCCAAAATCTGAATAGTACGCTCGGACAGTCCGTCCGTCTGAGGCTGAAATGCTGTGCTCAACTCAGTCTATGTGCCCAAATCTCGCTGAAATACTCTCTAGAAATAGGAGGTAAACTGAGTACCTCGGTCTGATATAATGGATAGTGGCACACCATGCAATCTGACAATCTCTCTCATATAGATCTTTGCAAACTTCTCTGCTGAATACGAAACTGACACAGGAATGAAGTGTGCTGACTTGGTCAGCCTATCCACAACAACCCATACTGAGTCGTGGAAGACCAACTACAAAATCCATCGTGATACCCTCCCACTTCCACTCGGGAAGCTGAATCTGCTGCATCAAACCACCGGGTCTCTGGTGCTCCTACTTAACTTGCTAACAGTTCAAGCACCGAGCTACATAAGCTACAATATCCTTCTTCATTTTACACCACCAATAATGCTGCCGCAAGTCCTGGTACATCTTTGCGGCGCCCGGATGAATGGAATACCGGGAACTATGGGCCTCCTGTAGTATCAAATCACGAATACCCTCAACATCAGGTACACAAATATGGTCCTGCATTCGCAGAACTCCCTCATCATCAACCGTAACCTGCTTGGCCTCTCCGTGCCGGACTGTATCTCTAAGAACACATAAATGACGATCATCATACTGCCTGGCTCGAATACGGTCATACAATGAAGAACGGGCCACAATATGGGCCAAACACTGCCAACCTCAGAAACCTCAAATCTCAAAAATCGATTGGCTAAAGCATGAACATCCAACGCAAGAGGCCGCTCTCCAACTGATAAATAGGCAAGACTTCCCATTCTAACTGACTTCCGGCTCAAAGCATAGTAAATACAGAACGTCGCATAAGCCCCAAAAACTGGGATGTCACAACTCACGAACTCTCTATAAATTGCTAAATACAAGTCTGAAAGGAAAATGCATCATTCTCTTTGAAACTAGCAGAAAATGTAAGACAATAAAAGATCCAAAGGGTAGAAGAGACACCAAGGCCCACGAACGCCAGCGGGTATACCTTGAAGCTCTAGGTGGACTGAAGGTGACTCACTCAATGCTGTCCCCGGGGTCCGGGTGCAGGATCTTCACAACATTAAGAAGTGCAGTGTAGCATCAGTACAACCGACCCCATGTACTGTGTAAGTGCCGAGCCTAACCTCGGCCGAAGTAGTGACGAGGCTAGACATAGCAAAAATGTTAACATGCCCTATTCTATAACCCAAAGCATGGAAAAACAAGGAAAGAGATAAACAGACAAGTATGGGGATACGGTAGTAGTTAAAGGGGAATAGATGAGATAAAGCAGTTAAATGAGAATGAAGAGCTGACAAGAAAAGGAAATTTAACAAATGAACGATAAGGAAGCCAGTGTAAATGCCAGAAACATAAATAATGGCACGACATCACCCTTCGTGCTTTACTCTCTTCATCACAATGCGATATACGATATGGAATAATCATGGAACATGGCACGACATCACCCTTCGTGCTTTTACTCTCTTCCTCACTATGCAAGTTATGATGTAATCAATGTAAATCATGGCACGACATTAATCGTCGTGCTTATAATCAATGTAAATCATTGCACGACATTAACCTTCGTGCTTATAATCAATGTAAATCATGGCATGACATCACCCTTCGTGCTTTACACTCTTCCTCACAAAAACAATGACAAATATCAATGGTAAGGAATGCAGCATAGTGGAAATATAGTTCAAAATCACGCGGCAAGGGGAAAGCATCAATCACTATCACAACAATTGCCCGGCAAGGGTCTCAGCTGTAACCAATCTCTTCAATATATATATATCTTTAACAAATGGGTTCTCAAGAGAACCAATGCTGTCACCACCCAAATCTCGATTCCCAATTACACATCTTTCATCTTTTAATCAATTTTTAAATAGATATAAACATAATAATGGCGGGTGATGTGAAATAAAACTACAAGTGCGGAAAATCAACCAATAGGCATGTCGCATAACATATGTACAACCAACAACCCAAAATATACACTACGTGTGTGCCAGGAACTAGTGTCACGAGTGTCACGGGCAACTACTGAATATACAATGACTAAAATATATATAGAGTCTCAGTCTGAATGACATAGACAGAGAATATGACAAAAGAAAACTCAGGTGCTGCCAGGAAGTCACCAAGAGGAGCAGCTCACCGTGAAGTATAGTCAGTAAGTCAATACCTAGCCCCGACCTGATAATCCGAAATACCAGCCTCCGGACCTGTACAGTCAAGTACAAAAGAAAAGAAAGTGCAGCATGAGTACATATATAAATATGTACCCAGTGAGTATCCCGTCTAATCTCGAAGAAGTAGTGACGAGAGGTCAACTCGATACTCACTAAGGTCCAACAGTAATAATGTAAAGCAGGATGTAAGGAAAACAGTGGACATGTAAACAATGCACCCCAATTGTAAAGAGAATACAGAGTTTCCAAATAAATATTGAAAGCAGTATCAACTTCCCTGTCTCTTTTCCCATCCACATGTCACGTCATAAATCAGGAATTCAGCACCAAATAGTCATGCGCACATAATTGTAAAGCAACCGGCTAGAGTTAGGAGGAAGAATAGCTATGCACTGTCGGGGATCGACCGGCCCGTACCATGAGTGCATGCTTATAATGTAATCATATCAAGAAGAGCTATCCACTGCAAGGGATCGACCGGCCCGTACCATGAGTGCATGCTTACCAAGAGTCCAACTACGCACTGTTGGGAATCAACCGACCCGTACCGTAAGTGCGTCTATCAATGTAATCACACTGTATCATAATGTAACTTCGTCCATGCACTGCAGGGGATCGACCGGCCCGTACCATAAGTGCATTCTCAAATAAATCCCTGTGCACGGCCGGGGATCGACCGACTCGTATGGTAAGTGCACTATAACTCTGTCGTGGCGCACGACCCGCTCCTGTAAGAGTGAAGGAAACCATATGCCGCTCGCGGAATGTAAATTACGAGGCGGCTATCATGCACACACAAATGTAAAGTTCAATTCATCACAATCCTTCCCAATTATTAAGTAAATGAAAGCTCAGGGAGACAGTAGTATATCAAGCATGAATTTAAGCATATACTTCAATTTAAGGCAGAATACATGGCATGCTGTGGTCCTACACTACCCGTTCATAACAATAGTAGTCGCTACGTACGGACTCTCGTCATAAGGTACACGCGTAGCCCCCAAAGACAAACATACAACACATAGAATACCTATGGGGACAATTTCCCTCTTACAAGGTTAGAAAGGAGACTCACCTCGTGACGATATCACCCCTCGGATCAAGGATGCGCCCGAATCTCCGAAATCTACTCTCGACGGCTCACAACTAGCCAAACATGGTATAATTGAATCAATTTCAGTTCCAAGAAAGAGAATTAACAAGAAATCCTAAAATTAAGCATTCTTGAAGGTTTTGGAATTTCGACCCCGGGCCCACACGTTCAAATTTCGAAAATTCTTGAAGGAATCAGTTATTCGGAGTCTAAGGATCATAATTATGCAAGTCCTTGCTAGAATTCAGGGAAAAAATGAGTAATTTATAATTTCCCAAAATCCCTAAATTTCTATAAATTTCTATGAACTTTTAGGATAATTAGAAGGGAATTTCATTAGGAATGTTAAAATAATGAAAACTAAGGAATTAACTTACCTTGATGACTATGGTGGAACACCCTCTTGAATTGCTCTCAAAACCTTGAGGAGGAAGATGACAATGGAGGAAAAATGGGTTGGGTCCCGTAATAAAATACACTGCCCAACTGCTTGTACTATGTGATCGCAGCTGGGCCAGTGCGATCGCAGCTGAAGGCTGGCGATCAAAGAGAGTAGCAGGCAGGGAGGGGGGGGGTAGGCAACTTTTTGCGATCGCGGGGGTGAGGACTGCGATCGCGGAGAACAAAAAGGGTCAGTCAAGACATACCCTGTGCGATCGCGGATAGTCCTGTGCGATCGCACAGGTCATTTTCCCACCCCAGGTCCACCCTCTTGTGCGATCGCAACTGATTGCCTGCAATCGCACTGAAGAAAACCAGATAGAAAAATTCAGGTGTTTTGGAATTAACTCCGAGGGGTCCGAAACTCACCCGAGCCCCTCGGGACCCCGTTCAAAGACACCAACAAGTCTGTATTCATGATACGGACTCGCTCGAATTTCCGGGACATGAAAAACAACAACGAAACTCAAAATTCAACCCCAAAACCAAATTGTATCAACTTAAGAACTTAAGAAATTCTAGAATTCACTTCAATGCGCCGAACGGGTCTATACTACTCGGAATGACTTCAAATTTTGCAGACAAGTCACAAATGACATACCGGAACTATTCCCGGTCTCGGAATTGCATTCGGACCTCGGTAGCATAAAATCACATTCCAAGCCAAATTTCAAGTTCTATGAAAATTCTCAAAACTTCACTAACTCTAAATTTCCCATTTTGATCCGAAACCCGTCAAATCATGTCCAATTCTTACCAAATTTCACAGATAACTTAAATAACACATATTGAACCTGCTCCGGGCTCCGGACCCATAATACGGGCCCGGCAGCACAGGTTTGACATCAAGGTTCATTTTCATAAGCCCTTATTATTTTCAAAAAACAATTTTCTTTAAAAATTCATTTCTCGGACTTGGGTCCTCGGAATTCGATTCCGGGCATACGCCCAACTGCCATATTTTTCTACGGACCTTCTGGGACCGTTAGATCACGGATCCGGGTCCATTTACCAAAAAGGTTGACCAAAGTCAACTTTATTTAATTAATTATCATAAATTCAACTCTTTATCAAGTTTCCACATGAAGGCTTCCCGGCTACGCACCCAGGCTGCGCACGCACATCGAGGTGAGATTGACAAACGCTTTCAGGGCCTCGGAACACAGTCATAATTAAATTTACATAAGATGAACTTTTGGGTCATCACAATCTCCCCTCTAAAACAAACGTTCGTCCTCGAACGGACGTAGCATCGTACTTGAAGTGCTGAATAGCTGTGGATACCTGCTCTGCATGTCCTCCTCGGACTCCCATGTCGCCTCATCGACTGGTTGGCCCCTCCAATGGACCTTAACCACAGAAACTGTCTTGGACCTCAACTGGAGGTCCTGCCTATCAATAATAGCAACTGGCTCCTCCTCGTAACCCAATTTCTCATCTAACTGAATGGTGCTGAAATCAACCACATGTGAGAAGTCGGTTTGATACCTCCGAAGCATGGATACGTGAAAAAACTGGATGAACTCCTGATAAGGTTGGAGGTAAAGCAAGCTCATAGGCAACCTCTCCGATCCGCCTCAACACCTCGAAAGGGCCTATAAACCTGGGACTCAGCTTGCCCTTCTTCCCAAATCTCATGACGCCCTTCATCGGAGAAACCTTCAACATAACCTTATCTCCCTCCATAAATGCTATATCACATGCCCGCTGATCTGCGTAGCTTTTCTGCCTAGACTGTGCTGTGCGGAGCCTCTCCTGAATAATCTTCACCTTCTCTAAAGCATCTCTCACCAGATCTGTGCCGTATAACTTGGCCTCACCAGGCTCAAACCACCCAATCGGAGAACGACATCGTCGACCATATAAAGCCTCGAATGGAGCCATCTCTATGCTGGATTGATAACTATTATTATATGCAAACTCCGCCAAAGGCAAGAACTGGTCCCACTGACCCCCGAAATCAATCACACAAGCCCAGAGCATATCCTCTAAAATATGAACTGTACGCTCTGACTAGCCATCAGTTTGAGGGTGAAATGCTAAACTGAGGTCTATTTGAGTACCCATCTCGCTGTGCAAAGCTCTCTAGAAGTGCGAAGTGAGCTGAGGACCTCGATCCGAAATGATAGACACTGGTACACCATGCAACCGAACTATCTCTCGAAGGTAAACCTAAGCCAGCTTGTCTGTAGTATAAGTAGTAGCCACGGGAATGAAATGCGCTGATTTGGTCAATCTATCCACAATG
>ML248776.1:0-42991 GCA_005239495.1 Nicotiana undulata
AGCCCACGCCTCCGTCGTGGGCCCGTGCTCCCGGACCCCGATTGTCTAATATTTTTCCTGGACATCAAATACGGCCTAAGGAACCATTTGCACAGTCCCGCCAAGACCAATTTACATTTGTTGACATTTTACGGCCATAACACTAGAAATCCGCCCAAGTCCCATATTTTCGTGTGCTATAGCCCATGCCTCCGCCATGGGCCCGGACCCCCGGACCCGGATCGCCCAATATTTTTTCGGTACATCAAGTACGACCTAAGGAACCATTGCCACATCTCGGCATTGACCAAATTTCATTTGTTGGCATTTTATGGCCATAACACTAGAAATCCGCGCGAGTCCCATATTTTCGTGTGCTATAGCCCACGTCTCCGCCGTGGGCCCAGGCCCCTGGACCTGGATAACCTAATATTTTACCGGGATATCAAGTACGACCTAAGGATCCATTTCCACAACCCAGGCTTGACCAAATTATTTTTTTTGACATTTTACGGCCATAACACTAGAAATTCGCCCGAGTCCCATATATTCGTGTGCTATAGCCCATTCCTCCGCCGTGGGCCGGGGCCCCCGGACCCGGATCGCCTAATATTTTTCCGTTACATCAAATACAACCTAAGGAACCATTGCCATATCCCCTCCTTGACCAAATTACATTTGTTGGCATTTTACGGCCATAACACTAGAAATTCGCGCGAGTCCCATATTTTTCGTGTGCTATAGCCCACGCCTCTGCCGTGGGCCCGGGTCCCCGGACCCGGATCGCCTAATATTTTTCCGGTACATCAAATACGACCTAAGGAACAATTTCCACAACCCAGGCTTGACCAAATGTCATTTATTGGCATTTTACAGCCATAAAACTAGAAATCCGCCCGAGTCACATATTTTCGTGTGCTATAGCCCATGCCTCCGCCGTGGGCCCGGGCCCCCGGATTCGGATCGCCTAATATTTTTCTGGTACATCAAATACGACATAAGGATCCATTTCCAAAGCCCCGCCTTGACCAAATTACATTTGTTGGCATTTTACGGCCATAACACTAGAAATTCGCGCGAGTCCCATATTTTCGTGTGCTATAGCCCATTCCTCCGCCGTGGGCCCGGGCCCCCGGACCTGTATCGCCTAATATTTTTCCGGTACATCAAATACGACCTAAGGACCATTTTCATATCACCTCCTTGACCAAATTATATCTGTTGGCATTTTACGGCCATAACACTAGAATTCCGCGCGAGTTACATATTTTCGTGTGCTATAGCCCACGCCTCCGTCGTGGGCCCGTGCCCCCGGACCCGGATTGTCTAATATTTTTTCTGGACATCAAATACAGCCTAAGGAACCATTGCCACAGCCCCTCCATGACCAATTTAACTTTGTTGGCATTTTACGGCCATAACTAGAAATTCGCGTGAGTCCCATATTTTCGTATGCTATAGCCCACGCCTCCGCCGTGGTACCGGGCCCCCGGACCCGGATCGCCAAATACTTTTACGGGACATCAAGTAGGACCTAAGGATCCATTTCCACAACCCTGCCTTGACCAAATTACATTTGTTGGAATTTTACGGCCATAACACTAGAAATCCGCGCGAGTTCTATATGTTCGTGCGCTATAGCCCACGCCTCCGTCGTGGGCCCGTTCCCCCGGACCCCGATTGTCTAATATTTTTCCTGGACATCAAATACGGCCTAAGGAACCATTTTCACAGTCCCGCCAAGACCAATTTACATTTGTTGAAATTTTACGGCCATAACACTAGAAATCTGCCCGAGTCCCATATTTTCGTGTGCGGATCGCCCAATATTTTTCCGGTACATCAAGTACGACCTAAGGAACCATTGCCACATACCGGCATTGACCAAATTACATTTGTTGGCATTTTATGGCCATAACACTAGAAATCCGCGCGAGTCCCATATTTTCTTGTGCTATAGCCCACGCCTCCGCCGTGGGCACAGGCCCCCGGACCTGGATCACCTAATATTTTTCCGGGACATCAAGTACGACCTAAGGATCAATTTCCACAACCCAGGCTTGACCAAATTAAATTTTTTGACATTTTACGGCCATAACACTAGAAATTCGCCAGAGTCCCATATTTTCGTGTGCTATAGCCCATTCCTCCGCCGTGGGCCCGGGCCCCCGGGCCTGGATCGCCTAATATTTTTCCGGTACATCAAATACAACCTAAGGAACCATTGCCATATCCCCTCCTTCACCAAATTACATTTGTTGGCATTTTACGGCCATAACACTAGAAATTCGCGCGAGTCCCATATTTTTCGTGTGCTATAGCCCACGCCTCTGCCGTGGGCCCGGGTCCCCGGACCCGGATCGCCTAATATTTTTCCGGTACATCAAATACGACATAAGGAACCATTTCCACAGCCCCGCCTTGACCAAATTATATTTGTTGGCATTTTACGGCCATAACACTAGAAATCCGCCCGAGTCACATATTTTCGTGTGCTATAGCCCATGCCTCCGCCGTGGGCCCGGGCTCCCGGATCCGGATCGCCTAATATTTTTCTGGTACATCAAATACGACATAAGGAACCATTTCCACAGCCCTGCCTTGACCAAATTATATTTGTTGGCATTTTACGGCCATAACACTAGAAATTCGCGCGAGTCCCATATTTTCGTGTGCTATAGCCCACGCCTCCGCGGTGGGCCCACGCCCCCGGATCTGGATCACCTAATATTTTTTCGGAACATCAAGTACGACCTAAGGATCCATTGCCACAACCCAGGCTTGACCAAATTACATTTGTTGACATTTTACGGCCATAACACTAGAAATTCGCGCGAGTCCCATATTTTCGTGTGCTATAGCCCACGCCTCCGCGGTGGGCCCACGCCCCCGGATCTGGATCACCTAATATTTTTTCGGAACATCAAGTACGACCTAAGGATCCATTGCCACAACCCAGGCTTGACCAAATTACATTTGTTGACATTTTACGGCCATAACACTAGAAATTCGCCCGAGTCCCATATTTTCGTGTGCTATAGCCCATTCCTCCGCCGTGGGCCCGGGCCTCCGGACCTGGATCGCCTAATATTTTTTCGGGACATCAAATATGACCTAAGGTACCATTGCTACAGCCTCGGCATGACCAAATTACATTTATTTTCATTTTACGGCCATAACACTAGAAATCCGCGCGAGTCCCATATTTTTGTGTGCTATAGCCCACGCCTCCGCCGTAGGCCCGGGTCCCCGGACTCGGATCGTCTAATATTTTTTCGGTACATCAAATACGACCTAAGGAACCATTGCCACAACCCAGGTTTGACCAAATTTCATTTGTTGGCATTTTATGGCCATAACACTAGATATCCGCCCGAGTCCCATATTTTTGTGGGCTATAGCCCACGCCTCCGCCGTGGGCCCGGGCCATCGGATCCGGATCGCCTAATATTTTTCCGGTACATCAAATACGACATAAGGAACCATTGCCATAACCCAAACTTGACCTAATTTCATTTGCTGGCATTTTACGGCCATAACACTAGAAATCCGCCCGAGTCACATATTTTCGTGTGCTATAGCCCATGCCTCCACCGTGGGCCCGGGACCCTGTACCCGGATCGCCTAATATTTTTCTGGTACATCAAATATGACATAAGGAACTATTGCCACATCCCCGCCTTGACCAAATTACATTTGTTGGCATTTTACGGCCATAACACTAGAAATCCGCACGAGTCTCATATTTTTGTGTGCTATAATACAGGTTGAACTTGCGGACTTCCAGTTTAATTGCCCTAAAATGCCAACAAATATAATTTGGTCATTTCAGGGGCGCTGACTATGGTTCTTTGGGTCATATTTGATGTGCCACAAAAAATAAGGCGATCCGGTACCAGATCCGTACCTCAGCGTAGGGAAGGCGACAATACAGGTTAAACTTGCAAAATTCCAGTTTAATTGCCCTAAAATGCCAAAAAATATAATTTGGTCATTTCGGGGCACTAACTATGGTTCCTTGGGTCGTATTTGATGTCCTAGACTATTATCAAGCGATCCTGTACGGGATCCGTACCACGACGTCTGGCAGGCGGCAATATAGGTTAAACTTGCGAAATTCTAGTTTAATTGCCCTAAAATTCAGAAAAATATAATTTGGTCATTTCAGAGCGCTTACTATGGTTCTTTGGGTCATATTTGATGTGCCAAAAAAAATAGAAGGCGATCCGGTACCAGATCCGTACCTCAGCGTCGGGAAGGCGACAATACAGGTTAAACTTGCAAAATTCCAGTTTAATTGCCCTAAAATGCCAAAAAATATAATTTTGTCATTTCGGGGCGCTAACTATGGTTCCTTGGGTCGTATTTCATGCCCCGGACAAATATCAGGCGATCCGTACCAGATACGAACCACGGCGTCGGGCAGGCGCCAATATAGGTTAAACTCGGAGAATTCCAGTTTATTTGCCCTAAAATGCCAAAAAATATAATTTGGTCATTTCGGAGCACTAACTATGGTTCCTGGTGTCGTATTTGATGTTCTAGACAAATATCAAGCGATCTGGTACCGGATCCGTACCACGGCGTCTGGCAGGCGACAATATAGTTTAAACTTGCGGAATTCCAGTTCAATGCTCTAAAATGCCCAAAAACATAATTTGGTCATTTCGGAGCGCTTACTATGGTTCCTTAGGTCGTATTCGATGTCCCGGATAAATATCAAGCGATCCGATACCTGATCCGTACCACGGCGTCGGGAAGGCGACAATATAGGTTAAACTTGCGGAATTCAGTTTAATTGCCCTAAAATGCCAAAAATGTTACTTGGTAATTTCGCGGCACAAACTATGGTTCCTTGGGTCGTATTTTATGTCCCAGAAAAATATCAATCGATCCGGCACCGGATTCGTGCCACGGCGTTTGGCAGGCGACAATACAGGTTAAACTTGCGGAATTCCAGTTTAATTACCCTAAAATGCCAAAATATATAATTTGGTCATTTCAAGGGCGCTGACTATGTTTCCTTGTGTTGTATTTGATGTTCCGGACAAATATTAGGTGATCCGTACCGGATACAAACCGTGACGTCGGGCAACCGACAATACATGTAAACTTGCGGAATTCTAGTTTAATTGCCTTAAATTCCAAAAAATATAATTTGGTCATTTCGGGGCGCAGACTATGGTTTCTTGGGTCGTATTTCATGCCCTGGACAAATATCAGGCGCTCCGTACCACGGCGTCGTGCATGCGACAATACACGTTAAACGTGCGGAATTTTAGTTTAATTGCCCCAAAATGCCAAAACTATAATTTGGTCATTTCGGGGCACTGACTATGGTTCCTTGGGTTGTATTTGATGTCCTGGATAAATATCAGGCGATCCGGTATCGTATCCGTACCACGACGTCGGGTAGGAGACAATACAGGTTAAACTTGCGGAATTCTAGTTTAATTGCTCTAAAATGCCAAAAAAATATAATTTGTTCATTTCGGGGTGCTTACTATGGTTCCTTGGGTCGTATTTGATGTCCCGGATAAATTTCAGGCAATCTGGTATCGTCGGGCATGCGACAATATAGGTTAAACTTGCGGAGTTCCAGTTTAATTGCCCTAAATCAAAAAAATATAATTTGGTCATTTCGAGGAGCTGACAATGGTTCCTTGGGTCGTATTTGATGTCCCGCAGGCGATCCGGTACCGAATCCGTACCACGGCGTTGGGCAGGCGACAATCCGTTCCTTGGTCATTTCAGGGCGCAGAATATGGTTCCTTGGGTCGTATTTGATGTTCACAACAAATATTTGGCGATCCAGTACTGGATCTGTACCACGGCGTCGGGCAGGTGACAATATAGGTTAAACTTGCGGAATTCCAGTTTAATTGCCCTAAAATGCCAAAAAATATGATTTGGTCATTTCGGGGTGCTGACTATCGTTCCCTGGGTCATAATTTGATGTCCCGGACAAATATTAGGCTATCTGATACCTGATCCGTACCACGACGTCAGTTATGCGACAATACAGGTTAAACTTGCGGAATTCTAGTTTAATTGCCCTAAAATGCCAAAAAATATAATTTGGTCATTTCGGAGATCTGATTATGGTTCCTTGGGTCATATTTGATGTACCATACAAATATCAGGCGATCCGATACGGGATCCGTACCATGACGTCGGGCAGGTGACAATATAGGTTAAACTTGCGGAATTCTAGTTTAATTGCCCTAAAATGCCAAAAAATATGATTTGGTCATTTCGGGGCGCTGACTATGTTTCCTTGGGTCGTAATTTGATGTCCCGGACAAATATCAGGCTATCCGATACCGGATTCCTACCACGACGTCGGTTATGCGACAATACAGGTTAAATTTGCGGAATTCCAGTTTAATTGCCCTAAAATGCCAACAAATATAATTTGGTCATTTCAGGGGCGCTGAATACGGTTTCTTGTGTCGTATTTGATGTCCCGGATAAATTTCAGGCAATCTAGTATCGTCGGGCATGCGACAATACAAGTTAAACTTGCGAAATTCTAGTTTAATTGCCCAAAATCCAAAAAATATAATGTGGTCATTTCGAGGAGCTGACTATGGTTCCTTGGGTCGTATTTGATGTCCCAGTGGCGATCCGGTACCGAATCCGTACCACGGCGTCGGGCAGGCGACAATACAGGTTACACTTGCAAAATTTCACTTTAATTGCCCTAAAATGCCAAAAAATATAATTTGGTCATTTCGGGGCGCTGCCTATGGTTCCTTGGGTCGTATTTGATGTCCCGGAAAAATATCAGGCGATCCGGTACAGATCCGTACCACGGCGTCAGGCAGGCGACAATACAAGTTAAACTTGTATAATTCCAGTTTAATAGCCCTAAAATGCCAAAAAATATAATTTGGTCATATCGGGGTGCTGACTATGGTTCTTTGGGTCGTATTTGATGTCCTGAACAAATATCAGGCGTTCTGGCACCGGATCCATACCTCTGCGTGAGGCAAGCGACAATATAGGTTAAACTTGCAGAATTCCAGTTTAATTGCCCTAAAATGCCAAACAAAAACATAATTTGGTCATTACAGGGCACTGACTATGGTTCCTTGGGTCGTATTTGATGTCCCGGACAAATATCAAGCGATCCAGTACCGGATCCGTACCACAACGTCGGGAAGGCGACAATACAGGTTAAACTTGCGGAATTCCAGTTTAATTGCCCTAAAATGCCAAAAATATAATTTGGCCATTTTGGGGCGCTGACTTTAGTTGCTTGGGTCGTATTTGATGTCGCGGACAAATATCAGGCTATCCGGTACCAAATCCGTACCACAGCGTCGGGAAGGCGACAATACAGGTTAAACTTGCGGAATTCCAGTTTAATTACCCTAAAATGCCAAAAGACATAATTTGGTCATTTCGGGGAGCTGACTATGGTTCCTTGGGTCGTATTTGATGTCCTGGACAAATATCAAGTGATCCGGTACCGGATCCGTACCGCGGCGTCGGGTAGGCAACAATACATGTTAAACTTGCATAGTTCTAGTTTAATTGCCCTAAAATGCCAAAAAATATAATTTGGTCATTTCGAGGTGCTGACTAAGGTTCCTTGGGGCGTATTTGAATTCCTAGACAAATATCAAGCGATCCGGTACCATATCCGTACCACGGCGTTGGGCAGGCAACAATACGGGTTAAACTTGCGGAATTCCAGTTTAATTACCCTAAAAAACCCACAAATATAATTTTGTCATTTCAGGGGCGCTGACTATGGTTCCTTGGGTCGTATTTTATGTCACGAAAAAATATAAAGCGATCCGGTACCAGATCCGTACCTCAGCGTCGGGAAGGCGACAATACAGGTTAAACTTGCGGAATTCCAGTTTAATTGCCCTAAAATGCCAAAAAATATAATTTGGTCATTTCGGGGGACTAACTATGGTTCCTTGGGTCGTATTTGATGTCACGAAAAAATATAAAGCGATCCGGTACCAGATCCGTACCTCAGCGTCGGGAAGGCGACAATACAGGTTAAACTTGCGGAATTCCAGTTTAATTGCCCTAAAATGCCAAAAAATATAATTTGGTCATTTCAGAGCGCTTACTATGGTTCCTTAGGTTGTATTTGATGTCCTGGAAAAATATTAGGCAATCCTTACCGGATACGAACCATGGCGTCGGGCAAGCGACAACACAGGTAAACTTGTGGAGTTCTAGATTAATTGCCCTAAAATGCCAAAAAATATAATTTGGTCATTTCAGGGCGCTGACTATGGTTCCTTGGGTCGTATTTCATGCCCCGGACAAATATCAGGCGATCCGTACCAGATACGAACCACGGCGTCGGACAGGCGCCAATATAGGTTAAACTCGGAGAATTCCAGTTTAATTGCCCTAAAAGGCCAAAAAATATAATTTGGTCATTTCGGGGAACTAACTATGGTTCCTTGGGTCGTATTTGATGTCCTAGACAAATATCAAGCGATCCGGTACCGGATCCGTACCACGGCGTCTGGCAGGCGACAATATAGTTTAAACTTGCGAAATTCCAGTTTAATTGCGCTAAAATGCCAAAAAAATATAATTTGGTCATTTCGGAGCGCTTATTATGGTTTCTTAGGTCGTATTTGATGTCCCGGACAAATATCAAGCGATCCGATCCTTGATCCGTACCACGGCGTCAGGAATGCGACAATATTGGTTAAACTTGCGGAATTCCAGTTTAATTGCCCTAAAATTCCAAAAATGTAATTTGGTAATTTCGGGGTACAAACTATGGTTCCTTGGGTCGTATTTGATGTCCCAGAAAAATATCAAGCGATCCGATACCGAATTCGTACCACGGCGTCTCGCAGGCAACAATACAGGTTAAACCTGCAGAATTCCAGTTTAATTGCCCTAAAATGCCAAAAAATATAATTTGGTCATTTCAGGGCGCTGACTATGTTTCCTCGAGTTGTATTTGATGTCCCGGACAAATATTAGGTGATCCGTACCAGATACGAACCACGACGTCGGGCAAGCGACAATATAGGTAAACTTGCGGAATTCCAGTTTAATTGCCCTAAAAATCCAAAATATATAATTTGGTCATTTCGGGGCGCTGACTATGGTTCCTTGGGTCGTATTTCATGCCCCGGACAAATATTAGGCGATCCGTACTAGATTCAAACCACGGCGTCGGGCAGACGCCAATATAGGTTAAACTCGCGGAATTCCAGTTTAATTGCGCTAAAATGCCAAAAATATAATTTGGTCATTCTGGAGCGCTTACTATGGTTTCTTAGGTCGTATTTGATGTCCCAGAAAAATATCAAGCGATCTGATCCTTGATCCGTACCACGGCGTCCGGAATGCGACAATATTGGTTAAACTTGCGGAATTCCAATTTAATTGCCCTAAAATGCCAAAAATGTAATTTGGTAATTTCGGGGCACAAACTATGTTTCCTTGGGTCGTATTTGATGTCCCAGACAAATATCAAGCGATCCGGTACCGAATTCGTACCGCGGCGTCTCGCAGGCAACAATACAGGTTAAACCTGCGGAATTCCAGTTTAATTGCCCTAAAATGCCAAAAAATATAATTTGGTCTTTTTAGGGCACTAACTATGTTTCCTCGGGTTGTATTTGATGTCCCGGAAAAATGTTAGGCGATCCGTACCGGATACGAACCACGACGTCGGGCAAGCGACAATACAGGTAAACTTGCGGAATTCCAATTTAATTGCCCTAAAATGCCAAAAAATATAATTTGGTCATTTCGGGGCGCTGACAATGGTTCCTTGGGTCGTATTTCATGCCCCGGACAAATATTAGGCAATCCGTACCAGATTCAAACCACGACATCGGGCAGGCGCCAATATAGGTTAAACTCGCGGAATTCCAGTTTAATTGCCCTAAAAAGCCAAATAATATAATTTGGTCATTTCAGGGCACTAACTATGGTTCCTTAGGTCGTATTTGATGTCCTAGACAAACATCAAGCAATCCGGTACCAGATCCGTACCACGCCGTCTGGAGGGCGACAATATAGTTTAAACTTGCGAAATTCAAATTTAATTGCCCTAAAATGCCAAAAAATATAATTTGGTCATTTCGGGGCGCTGACTATGGTTCCTTGGGTCGTATTTGATGTCCTGGAAAAATATCAGGCGATCCGGTACCGGATCCGTACCACGGCGTCAGGCAGGCGACAATACAGGTTAAACTTTCAAAATTTTCAGTTTAATTGCCCTAAAATGCCAAAATATATAATTTGGTCATTTCGGGGCGCTGACTATGGTTCCTTGGGTCGTATTTAATGTCTCGGACAAATATCAGGAGCTCCGTACCACGACGTCGTGCAAGCGACAATACACATTAAACGTGCGGAATTTTAGTTTAATTGCCCTAAAATGCCAAAAAATATAATTTGGTCATTTCGGGGCGCTGGCTATTGTTCCTTGGGTCGTATTTGATGTCCTGGATAAATATCAGGCGATCCGGTAGCGGATTCGTACGACGGCGTCGGGTAGGCGACAATATAGGTTAAACTTGCGGAATTCTAGTTTAATTGCTCTAAAATGCCAAAAAATATAATTTGGTCATTTTGGGGCGCTTACTATGGTTCCTTGGGTTGTATTTGATGTCCCCGATAAATTTCAGGCAATCTGGTATCGTCGGGCATGCGACAATACAGGTTAAACTTGCAGAATTCCATTTTAATTGCCCTATATCCAAAAAATATAATTTGGTCATTTCGAGGAGCTAACTATGGTTCCTTGGGTCATATTTGATGTCTCTCAGGCGATCTGGTACCGAATCCGTACCACGGCGTCGGGGAGGCGACAATACATGTTAAACTTGCAAAATTTCACTTTAATTGCCCTAAAGTGCCAAAAAATATAATTTGGTCATTTCGGGGCGCTGACTATGGTTCCTTGGGTCGTATTTGATGTCCCGGAAAAATATCAGGCGATCCGGTACCGGATCCGTACCACGGCGCCCGGCATGCGACAATACAGGTTAAACTTGCGGACTTATAGGTTAATTGCCCTAAAATGCCAAAAAATATAACTTGGTCATTTAAGGGCGCGGACGATGGTTCCCTGGGTCGTATTTGATGTTCAGGACAAATATCTGGCGATTCGGTACCGGATCCGTACCACGTTGTCGGGCAGATGACAATATAGGTTAAACTTGCGGAATTCCAGTTTAATTGCCCTAAACTGCCAAAAAATATGATTTGGTCATTTTGGGGCGCTCACTATGGTTCCTTGGGTCGTAATTTGATGTCCTGGACAAATATTAGGCTATCCGATACCGGATCCGTACCACGACGTCGGTTATGCGACAATACAGGTTAAACTTGCGGAATTCTAGTTTAATTGCCCTAAAATGCCAAAAAATATAATTTGGTCATTTCGGGGCGCTGTCTATGGTTCCTTGGGTCATATTTGATGTACCATATAAATATCAGGTGATCTGATACAGGATTTGTACCACAGCGTCAGGCATGTGACAATATAGGTTAAACTTGCGAAATTCCAGTTTAATTGCCCTAAAATGCCAAAAAATATTATTTGGTCATTTCGGGGCACTGACTATGGTTCCTTGGGTCGTAATTTGATGTCCCGGAAAAATATCAGGCTATCCGATGCTGGATCCATACCACGACGTCGGTTATGCGACAATACAGGTTAAACTTGCGGAATTCCAGTTTAATTGCCGTAAATCCAGAAAATATAATTTGGTCATTTCGAGGAGCTGACTATGGTTCCTTGGGTCGTATTTGAGTCCCGCAGGCGATCTGGTACCGAATCCGTACCACGGCGTCGGGCATGCGACAATACAGGTTAAACTTGCAAAATTTAACTTTAATTGCCCTAAAATGCCAAAAAATATAATTTGGTCATTTCGGGGCGCTGACTATGGTTCCTTGGGTCGCATTTGATGTCCCGAAAAAATATCAGGCGATCAGGTACCGGATCCGTACCACGGCGTCCGGCATGCGACAATATAGGTTAAACTTGCGGAATTATAGTTTAATTGCCCTAAAATACCAAAAAATATAACTTGGTCATTTCAGGGCGCAAACTATGGTTCCTTGGGTCGTATTTGATGTTCATGACAAATATCTGGCGATCCGGATCCATACCACGGCGTCGGGCAGGTGACAATATAGGTTAAACTTGCGGAATTCCAGTTTAATTGCCCTTAAATAAAAAATATATAATTTGGTCTTTTCGGGGTGCTGACTTTGGTTCCTTAGGTCGTATTTGATGTCTCGAAAAAATATCAGGCGATCTGGTACCGGATCCGTACCACGGCGTCAGGCAGGCGACAATACAAGTAAAACTTGTATAATTCCAGTTTAATAGCCCTAAAATGCCAAGAAATATAATTTGGTCATTTCGGGGTGCTGAGTATGGTTCCTTGGGTCGTATTTGATGTCCTGGACAAATAGCAGGCGATCTGGTACCGGATCCATACCTCTGCGACGGGCAAGCGACAATATAGGTTAAACTTGCGGAATTCCAGTTTAATTGCCCTAAAATGCCAAAAAAAAAAACATAATTTGGTCATTATGGGGCACTGACTATGGTTCCTTGGGTCGTATTTGATGTCCCGAAAAAATATCAAGTGATCCGGTACCGGATCCGTACCGCGACGTCGGGCAGGCAACAATACATGTTAAACTTGCATAATTCCAGTTTAATTGCCCTAAAATGCCAAAAAATATAATTTGGTCATTTCAGGGGTGCTAACTATGGTTCCTTGGGCCGTCTTTGATGTCCCGGACAAATATCAGGCGATCCGGTACCAGATTCGTTCCACGACGTCGGGAAGGCGACAATACAAGTTAAACTTGCGGAATTCCAGTTTAATTGCCCTAAAATGTCAAAAAATATAACTTGGTCATTTCAGGGCATCGACTATGGTTCCTTGGGTCGTATCTGATGCCCCGAACAAATATCAAGCGATCAGTACCACGGTGTCGGGCAGGCGACAATACAGGTTAAACTTGCGGAATTCCAGTTTAATATCCCTAAAATGCCAAAAAATATAATTTGGTCATTTCGAGGTGCTGACTAAGGTTCCTTGGGTCGTATTTGAAGTCCTAGACAAATATCAAGCGATCCGGTATCGGATCCGTACCACGGCGTTGGGCAGGCAACAATACAAGTTAAACTTGCGGAATTCCAGTTTAATTGCCCTAAAATGCCAAAAAATATAATTTGGTCATTTCAGGGGCGCTGACTATGGTTCTTTGGGTCGTATTTGATGTCCCGGAAAAATATAAGGCGATCTGGTACCAGATCCGTACCTCGGCGTCGGGAAGGTGACAATACAGGTTAAACTTGCGAAATTCCAGTTTAATTTCCCTAAATTGCCAAAAAATATAATTTGGTCATTTCGGGGCACTAACTATGGTTCCTTGGGTCGTATTTGATGTCCTAGACAAATATTAAACGATCCGGTACCGGATCCGTACCACGGCGTCTGGCAGGCGGCAATATAGGTTAAACTTGCGGAATTCCAGTTGAATTGCCCTAAAATGCCAAAAAATATAATTTGGTCATTTCGGAGCACTTACTATGGTTCCTTAGGTAGTATTTGATGTCCCGGACAAATATCAAGCGATATGATGCCGGATCCGTACCACGACGTCGGGAAGGCGACAATATAGGTTAAACTTGCGGAATTCCAGTTTAATTGCCCTAAAATGCCAAAAATGTAATTTGGTAATCTCGGGGCACAAACTATGGTTCCTTGGGTCGTATTTGATGTCCTAGACAAATATCAAGCGATCCGGTACCGGATTCGTACCACGACATCTCGCAGGCGACAATACAGGTTAAACTTGCGGAATTCCAGTTTAATTGCCCTAAAATGCCAAAAAATATAATTTGCTCATTTCAGGGGCGCTGACTATGTTTCCTTGGGTTGTATTTGATGTCCCGGATAAATATTAGGCGATCCGTACCGGATACGAACCACGACGTCGGGCAAGCGACAATATAGGTAAACTTGCGGAATTCTAGTTTAATTGCCCTAAAATGCCAAAAAATATAATTTGGTCATTTCGGGGCTTTGACTTTGGTTCCTTGGGTTGTATTTCATGCCCCGGACAAATATTAGGCGATCCGTACCAGATACAAACCACGGCGTCGGGCATGCGCCAATATAGGTTAAACTCGCGGAATTCTAGTTTAATTGCCCTAAAATGCCAAAAAATATAATTTGGTCATTTCGGGGCACTAACTATGGTTCCTTAGGTCGTATTTGATGTCCTAGACAAATATCAAGCGATCCGGTACCATATCCGTACCACGGCGTCTGGCAGGCGACAATATAGTTTAAACTTGCGGATTCGATCCCGAACCGTTCGGGTAAAATCTGCATTGACCCCTGTCTTGCTACTATCTAGCGGTATAGGTGGGCACCGATCAGTAATGGCAGGCGATAATACAGGCACGACTGGCAGAATTCTAGTTTAATTGCCGTAAAATGCCAAAAAATATAATTTGGTCATTTCAGGGCATTGACTATGGTTCCTTGGGTCGTATTTGATGTTCGGGACAAACATCAGGCGATACGATTCCAGCTCCATACCACGGCGTCGGGTTGGGCCATGGCAGGCGAAAATACAAGCACGACTGGCGGAATTCCAATTGAATTTCCCTAAAATGCCAAAAATGTAATTTGGTCATTAGGGGGCGTTGACTATGGTTTCTTGGGTCGTATTTGATGTCTCGGAGAAAAATCAGGCAATCCAGTTCTGGCTCCGTACCACGGCATCAGGCTTGGGCCATGGCAGGAGATAACATAGGCACGATTGGTGGAATTCCAGTTTAATTATCGTAAAATGCCAAAAATGTAATTTGGTCATTTCGGGGCGTTAACTATGGTTCCTATGGCTGTATTTAATGACCCAGACAAATATCAGGCGATCCGATTTTGGCTCCGTACCACGGCGTCGGGCTTGGGCCATGGTAGGCCATAATACAGGCACGACTAGTGAAATTCTAGTTTAATTGCCCTTAAATGCCAAACAATTCAATTTGTTCATTTCAGGGTATTGACTATGGTTCCTTGGGTAGTATTTGATGTCCCAGACAAATATCAGGCGATCCGGTACCGTATTCGTACCACAGCGTCGGGAAGGCGACAATACAAGTTAAACTTGCGGAATTCCAGTTTAATTGCCCTAAGATACCAAAAAATATAATTTGGCCATTTCGGGGCGCTGACTATGGTTCCTTGGGTCATATTTGATTTTCTGGACAAATATCAGGCGGTCCGGTACCGGATCCATACCATGGCGTTGGGCATGTGACAATACAGGTTAAACTTGCGGAATTCCAGTTTAATTGCCCTAAAATGCCAAAAAATATAATTTGGTCATTTCGGGGCGCTAACTATGGTTCCTTGGGTCGTATTTGATGTCACAGACAAATATCAAGCGATCCGGTACCGGATCCATACCACGACATTTGGCAGGCGACAATACAGTTTAAACTTGCAGAATTCCAGTTTAATTGCCCTAAAATGACAAAAAATATAATTTGGTCATTTCAAGGGCGCTAACTATATTTCCTTGGGTCGTATTTGATGTCCCGGACAAATATCAGGCGATCCGGTACCAGATCCGTACCACGGCGTTGGGAAGGTGACAATACAGGTTAAACTTGCAGAATTCCAGTTTAATTGCCTTAAAATGCCAAAAAAAAAAAAATTGGTCATTTCGGGACGCTGACTGTGGTTCCTTGGGTCGTATTTGATGTCTCGAAAAAATATCAGGCGATCTGGTTTTGGATCTGTACTATGACGTCAGGCTTGAGCCATGGTAGGCCATAATACATGCACGACTAGCGGAATTCCAGTTTAATTGCCCTTAAATGCCAAAAAATTTAATTTGGTCATTTCGGGGTGTTGACTATGGTTCCTTGGGTAGTATTTGATGTCCCAGACAAATATGAGGCGATCTGGTTCTGGCTCTGTACCACGACGTCGGGCTTGGACCATGGGAGGCGATAATACAGGCACGACTGGCGGAATTCCAGTTTAATTGCCGTAAAATGCCAAAAAATATAATTTGGTCATTTCGGGGCGTTGAATATGGTTCCTTAGGTCTTATTTGATGTCCCGGAAATATATCAAGCGATCCGGTTTTGTCTACGTACCACGGCGTCGGACTTGGGCCATCGCAGGCGATAATACAAGCACGACTAGCGGAATTCCAATTTAATTGCCCTAAAATGCAAAAGAATGTAATTTGGTCATTTCGGGGCATTGACTATGGTTCCTTGGGTCGTATTTGATGTCCCAGTTAGATGTCAAGCGATCCGGTTACGGCTTCGTACCACGGCGTCGGGCTTGGGCCATGGCAGGCGATAATACAGGCACAACTGGCGGAATTCCAGTTTAATTGCCCAAAAATGCCAAAAAATGTAATTTGGTCATTTCGAGGTGTTGACTATGGTTCCTTGGGTCGTATTTGATGTCCTGGACAAATATTAGGCGACCCGGTTCCGGCTCTGTACCACAACGTCGGGTAAGGCTGACAGGTGGGCAGGGCCCGACCCGGGCCCACTGGCTAAACGGGCCGGCCCGCAGGGGGTCCCGGTCTTTGTTTTAGACCCGTGAGTCGGGCCCGACAGGCTGGATTGGGCCGGGCCAAGTGGGCCAAGCGGGCCCAACGGTAAAAATTCAAAAACAAATGTTTAAAAAATGGCCAACTGCCAGATTTTTAAAATCTAGCCATTTGAGCCTCAAAAGAGCCGTTTGGAAAGTTTAAAAAATAGCCAAATGGGTCTCAAACTTTGTTTTAACCCCAAACCTTTTATAATTACACTTTTTCCCTTTTCTCAACTATAAATACCCCCTCATTATTTTATTTTTACTCACAAAATCATCAATCTCTCTCATTAGGGGTGTGCATTCGATTTATCGATTCGATTTTGACCCTTATCGATAATTATTTATCGATTATCGATTTGTACATATGCTTATCGTTATCGTTTCAATAAGATTTCGATTTTTTTGATTTCGATTTATCGATTTTTGGGGCTTATCGATTACACCAATAAGACAATTTGCGGGATTCCACGGAAAGTATATCATTATAAACACGCCTAACTAATATGGACAAAAAGAAGCTAAAATAAGACGAACACCGTTTATAACATAAAATTTTTGTCAACAACCACATACAACAAAACGCCGGAAAGAAATCAATTTAAATAAGGTCCTTATCCAACAAAAGAAAGGGAATTTAATAGTAATACTTACAGCATCCAACAAGAAAATTCAAGAAAGGGAAATCAAGAAAGAGCAACAACTTCATAAACTATGACCTTTTCAGTTAAGAAAGAGCAGCAACTTCGAATTTACAGCACTATTGGTAAAGGTTTCTAGCTTACAGTGTAGATATCAACAACAGAAACAATGAAAAACCAGTAGAAACTTCATAAACTATGACCTTTTCAGTTAAGCCCCAGCTAGGAGTAGAAGAACTTTGCTAAACAAGCTATAGGAGTCTCAACTGCACACAAACTGAGCAGTTGAGAAGTGACTGGAATATTGATATGCAATTGAGATTTTGTTGCTGAACAGGTCAGCACATAGATCACAGTTCAATACTCAAGACTCAGTCAACTATCAGTTCCTATAATGAGAGTATCAAAAACTTAGCAAAAACAATGACAAACTCAGCACACAATTTCAGAACAACAACTCAAATTCGAGTCGCTAACAACTACTATCGACTAAAATGAATTCGATGACAGTCCCCAATTAAACTTTGATCACAAATTCTTCAACATTCAACTAATCAACCAATTTAAAAATAAACTTCATCAGCAATGCAAAAAGAACCTGAGAATTTCTCATAACAACGTGATGAAGTTCGCACTCGTGATATGCAATACCCAATTCCAGAAGCTGAAGAAATCACAACTCCCTGAAGCTTAGAGATGTTCTACAACTGCTCTTCGCCTCTTTTGAGTTCCGCTAACGAATTCAGCACAATCACTAAAGAAGGAGCTTTTTGCGTGGTTACACGCGACGTCGAATTCGAACCCAGAAGTTGCAGCTGTTCTTCGAAGTTCTCTAAGCTTCAATGGCAGAGAATTTGATTATCCCTCAATCCTTCACCAAATCAAACTCAAACTTTCAGATATGACTTCCCCACATCCTTAAGATCAAACCCCAATAGGAAATTGATATAAAGAACCACGAAGTTGGTGACGCCCAGTTCGTCTTCTTCCTCGCAAAAATTGGTTCAAAATTTCAACCAAAACCCTAGAAAATTAGATTCAATCGAACTAACCCTTAAGATTCAGCTCCAAAATGATGTTTCCAACTAGAATCACAAACACCCAATCGATTTTGAACCTCCAATTTTCAGATTCAAAACAAATCCTAGCTTTTCAATTCAACTAATTGTCAATTTTGGGTTCCAATCTTCGAATCCAAACTCAAATCAGTTATTCAATCATATAAAATGAAGAAATTACAATTTTCAGAACCAGAATCGACAACGAGAACAAGAAAAAAAAATTCTAAATGAAACAGTGATGAATGAGGCATAGGATTTCTATTTAAGAGATGTTTATAGAATAAGGGTAAAGGAAAAGATATTATAAAATAAGGGTATATTTGTCTTTTTAGTATATCTTATCGGTTTATCGATAAACCGATAACCGAATAGAACAAAACCGAAATCAAAATCGATAACTCGATAAGGAAAATTTTGAAATCAAAATCAAAGTCGATAAATCGATAACAAATAATCGATTCGATTTATCGATAAACCGATTCGAATGCACACCCCTACTCTCAATCTTTCTCTACTCAAATTCTCAATTCAAGTTAAATCATGCTCGGTGGTTCTAGAATTACCCCATTTGTTGGGGAACACTCTAATTTAGTAGAAGAAAATGAAGAAACTTACACGATATCGTGCAAGCACTGTGGTTTTGTCTACACTTGGTGAAATATGGAGGGCTCAGGCCCTTTAAAGAGGCATATAACCAAGTCTTGTCCAGCGCGTCCTCAAGACATTCGTATCTAATATTTTAAGTTTAATTCAAACTTGTGTTATTTTAATTTTATTAGTCGTATTATGCTTAATGTTGTAGTTTGTTAAATTAATTTGATGTACTATTAATTTATTATGCAATGTTAGTGCAAGTTTGAAGTACTATTATTATTAATTTGAAGAAACTTACTTGAATTACAATACATAAGTAATAATTATATAATATAATTTATAATAAGTGCAAGTTTGAATATCTCTTTACTATTTGTTTTGTGTTTAAACTTGAATTACAAGACATAAGTCATAATTATATAATATAATCTACAATAAATAGCCTTAGATAATATAACATAAATACATAAAAAAAATATTTTAATAGCCAACGACTATAATTTCAAAAACTAGTCGTTTGGCATGTTTAAAAATAGCCATTTGGCCCCCAAACATTGTGTTACACTTGAATTACAATACATAAGTAATGATTATATAATATAATTTACAATAAATGTTCTTAGATATATAATATAATTACATAACAAAAATTTTGTAATTCTAGAATAATACTTATATAATATAATTTATAATAAGTGCAAGTTTGAATATCTCTTTACTATTTTTTTTTGTGTTTAAACTTGAATTACAAGACATAAGTCATAATTATATAATATAATTTATAATAAATAGCCTTAGATAATATAATATAAATACATAAAAATAGCCAACGGCTATAATATCAAAAACTAGCCGTTTGGAAAGTTGAAAAATAGCCAAATGGCCCCCAAACTTTGTTTTAACCCCAAACTTTTTATAATTATACTTTTTCCCTTTTCTCAACTATAAATACCCCCTCATTCTTTCATTTTTACTCACAAAATCATCAATCTCTCTCTACTCAAATTCCCAATTCAAGTTAAATCATGCCCGGTGGTCCTAGAATTACCCCATTTGTTCGGGAACATTATAATTTGGTAGAAGAAAATGAAGAAACTTACACGATATCGTGCAAGCACTGTGGTTTTGTCTTCATTCGGCGAAAGATGGAGGGCTCAGGCCCTTTAAAGAGGCATATAACCAAGTATTGTCCAGGGCGTCCTCAAGACATTCGTATCTAATATTTTAAGTTTAATTCAAACTTGTGTTATTTTAATTTTATTAGTCGTATTATGCTTAACGTTGTAGTTTGTTAAATTAATTTGATGTACTATTAATTAATTATGCAATGTTAGTGCAAGTTTGAAGTACTATTATTATTAATTTGAAGAAACTTACTTGAATTACAATACATAAGTAATAATTATATAATATAATTTATAATAAGTGCAAGTTTGAATATCTCTTTACTATTTTTTTGTGTGTTTAAACTTGAATTACAAGACATAAGTCATAATTATATAATATACTTTACAATAAATAGCCTTAGATAATATAATATAAATACATAAAAAATAACCAACGGCTATAATTTCAAAAACTAGCCGTTTGGAAAGTTTAAAAAATAGCCAAATGGCCCCCAAACTTTGATTTAACCCCAAACTTTTTATAATTACACCTTTTCCCTTTTCTCAACTATAAATACCCCTCATTCTTTCATTATTACTCACAAAATCATCAATCTCTCTCTACTCAAATTCTCTATTCAAGTTAAATCATGCCTGGTGGTTCTAGAAATAACCCATTTATTCAAGAACACTATAATGTGGTAGAAGAAAATGAAGAATTTTACATAGTAAAGTGCAAGCATTGTGGCCGTGTCTACACTTGGTGTCCAAAGTTGACCGCCACGAGCTCTTTAAGGAGGCATATAATAAAGAGTTGTCTTAGACGTTCTCAAGACATTCGTAATGTTATAGTTTCTTAATTTAATTTGAAGTACTATTAATTTATTATGCAATATTAGTGCAAGTTTGAATTACTATTATTATTAATTTGAAGAAACTTACTATTTTCTGTGTTTAAATATGAATTACAATATTTATATCACAAAGTTTTACAAGAAATTGCCTTACATAAAAAAAAATTAAAAAAATAGCCCAGACCAGTTTAGGCCCGTTTGGCCCACGGGCCCAGCCCAGGCCCATGTGGGCTAAAGCCCATAGGGGCCCGATTCCACCCATATAGCCTGTTTGGCACGGGCCCGCATAGCCCAGACCCGTTTAGACCGGCCCGTAACCACCCTTAGCGTCGGGCTTGGGCCATGGTAGGCGATATTACAGGCACGACTAACGGAATTCAAGTTTAAGTGCCCTAAGATGCCAAAAAATGTAATTTGGTCATTTCGAGGCGTTGACTATGGTTCCTTGGGTCGTATTTGATGTCCCAGGAAAATATCTGGCGATCCTCTTCCGGCTCCGTACTACGTCGTCAGGCTTGGGTCATGGCAGACAATAATACAGGCACGACTCGCAGAATGCCAGTTTAATTGTCGTAAAATGCCAAAAAATGTAATTTTGTCATTTTGGGGCATTTACTATGGTTCCTTAGGTCGTATTTGATGTCCCTAAAAAATATCAGGAAATCCGATTTTGGCTACGTACCACGACGTCGGACTTGGGCCATGGCAGGCGATAATACAGGCACGACTGGCAGAATTCCAGTTTAATTTCCCTAAAATGAAAAAGAATTGAATTTGGTCATTTCGAGGCATTGACTATGGTTCCTTGGATCGTATTTGATGTTCCGGTTAGATATCAGGAGATCCGGTTTCGGCTCCGTACCACGGCGTTGGGCTTGGGCCATGGCAGGCGATAATACAAGAACAATTGGCGGAATTCCAATTTAATTGCCCTAAAATGCCAAAAAATGTAATTTGGTCATTTCGGGGTGTTGACTATGGTACCTTGGGTCGTATTTGATATACCAGACAAATATCAGGCGATCCAGTTCCGGCTCCGTACCACGGCGTCGGTCTTGGGCCATGGTAGGCGATAATAGAGGCACGACTGGCGGAATTCAAGTTTAATTGCCCTAAAATGCCAAAAAATATAATTTGGTCATTTCGAGGCATTGAATATGGTTCCTTGGGTCATATTTAATGTCCCAAGAAAATATCAGGCGATCCGATTCCGGCTCCGTACCACGGCGTGAGGCCTGGGCCATGGTAGGCGATAATACATGCACGACCGGCGGAATTCCAGTTTAATCTCCCTAAAATGCCAAAAACTGTAATTTGGTCATTTTAGGGCGTTGACTATGGTTCCTTGGGTCGTATTTGATGTCCCGGACAAATATCAGGCGATGCGGTTCTGTCTCTGTACCATGGCGTCGGGCTTGGGCCATGGTAGGCGATAATATAAGCACGATTGGCGGAATTCTATTTTAATCGCCATAAAATGCCAAAAAATATAATTTGATCTTTTCGCGGCATTGACTATGGTTCCTCTGGTCGTATTTGATGTCCCAGAAAAATATCAGGCGATTCGGTTCCGGCTCCGTAACACGGCGTCGAGCTTGGGCTATGGCAGGCGATAATACATGCACGACTGGCAGAATTCCAGTTTAATTGTCGTAAAAAGCCAAAAAATATAATTTGCTCATTTCGGGGCATTGATTATGGTTCGTTAGGTCGTATTTGCTGTCCCAGACAAATATCAGACGATCCAGTTCTGGCTCCGTACCACGACATCGGGCTTGGGCAATGGTAGGTGATAATACAGGCACGACTAGCGGTATTACAGTTTAATTGTCGTAAAATGTCAAAACATTAATTTGGTCATTTCAAGGCATTGACTATGGTTCCTTGGGCCGTATTTGATGTCTCAGACAAATATCAGGCGATCCTGTTTCGGCTTCGTACCACGGCGTCAGGCTTGGGCAATGGCAGGCGATAATACAGGCACGACTGGCGGAATTCCAGTTTAGTTGCCGTAAAATTCCAAAAATTGTAATTTGGTCATTTCGGGACGTTCACTATGGTTCTTGGGTCATATTTGATGTCCCGGAAAAATACCACGCAATCCGGTTCCGGCTCCATACCACAACCTCATGCTTGGTCATGGCAGGAGATAATAAAGGCACGACTGGCGGAATTCCAGTTTAATTGTCCTAAAATGCCAAATATATAATTTAGTTATTTCGGGGCGTTGACTATGTTTCCTTGGGTCGTATTTGATGTCCCGGACAAATATCAGGCGATCCGGTTCCGTATCTGTACCACGACGTCGGGCTTGGGCCATGGCAGGCGATAATACAGGCACAACTGGCGGAATTCCACTTTAATTGCCGAAATATGCCAAAAAATGTATTCCACGGCGTTGACTATGGTTCCTTGGGTCGTATTTGATTTCCTAGACAAATATCAGGTGATCCGGTTCCAGCTCCGTACCACGGCATCGAGCTTGGGCCATGACAAGCGATAATACAAGCACAACTAGCGGAATTCCAGTTTAATTGCAGTAAAATTCCAAAAAAATGTTATTTTGTCATTTCGGGGCATTGACTATGGTTCCTTGGGTCGTATTTGATGTCTCGGACAAATATCTGGTGACCCGATTCTTGCTCCGTACCACGGCGTCGGTCTTGGGCCATGGCAGGCGATAATACAGGCACGACTGGCGGAATTCCAGTTTAATTGTCGTAAAATGCCAAAAAATGTAATTTGGTCATTTCAGGGCGTTGACTATGGTTCCTTGGGTTGTATTTGATTTCCTGGAAAAATATCAGGCGATTCGGTTCTGCCTACGTACCACGGCGTCGGGCTTGGGCCATTGACAGGCGATAATACATGCACGACCGGCGGAATTCGAGTTTAATTGCCGTAAAATGCCAAAAAATATAATTTTGTCATTTTAGGGTATTGACTATGGTTCCTTGGGTTGTATTTGATTTCCCAGACAAATATCATGTGATCCTGTTCTGGTTCCGGCTCCGTACCACGGCGTCGGGCTTGGGCCATGGAAGGCGATAATACAAGCACGATTGGCAGAATTCCATTTTAATTGTCGTAAAATTCCAAAAAAGTAATTTGGTCATTTTGGGGAATTTACTATGGTTCCTTAGGTCGCTTTTGATGTCCTAAAAAAATATCAGGCGATCCGGTTCCAGCTTCGTACCACGGCGTCAGACTTGGGCCATGGTAGGCGATAATACAGGCACGACTGGCGGAATTCCAATTTAATTGCCCTAAAATTCAAAAGAATTTAATTTGGTAATTTCGGGGCATTGACTATGGTACCTTGGGTCATATTGGATGTCTCGGTTAGATATCAGGCGATCCGGTTCCGGCTCCGTACCACGGCGTCGGGCTTGGGCCATGGCAGGCGATAATACAGGCACAACTGGCTGAATTCCAATTTAATTGCCCTAAAATGCCAAAAATGTAATTTGGTAATTTCCGGGTGTTGGCTATGGTACCTTGGGTCATATTTGATAACTCAGACAAATATCAGACGATCCGGTTCATGCTCCGTACCACGGCATCGGGCTTGGGCCATGGTATGCGATAATAGAGGCACGACTGGCGAAATTCAAGTTTAATTACTCAAAAATATAATTTGGTCATTTCAGGCATGACTGGCGGAATTCCACTTTAATTGCCGTAAAATGCCAAAAAATATAATTTGGTCATTTCAGGGCATTGATTATGGTTCCTTGGGTCGTATTTGATGTCCCCAGACAAATATCAGGTGATTCGGTTCCGGCTCCGTACCACGGAATCGGGCTTGTGCCATGGCAAGCGATAATACAAACACGACTAGCGGAATTCCAGTTTAATTGCCGTAAAATGCCAAAAAATGTAATTTTGTCATTTCGGGGCATTGAAAATGGTTCCTTGGGTCGTACTTGATGTCTCAGACAAATATCAGGTTACCCGGTTCTTGATTCGTACCACGGCGTCGGTCTTGGGCCATGGCAGGCGATAATACACGCACGACTGGCACAATTCCCGTTTAATTGCTGTAAAATGCCAAAAATGTAATTTGGTCATTTCGGGGTGTTGACAATGGTTCCTTGGGTCGTATTTTATGTCCCGGACAAATATCAAGCAATCCGGTTCTACCTCCGTACCACGGTGTCGGGCTTGGGTCATGATAGGCGATAATACATGCACAACCGGCAGAATTACAGTTTAATTGCCGTAAAATGCCAGAAATGTAATTTGGTCATTTAAGGGCATTGACTATGGTTCCTTGGGTCGTATTTGATGTCCCGGACAAATATCAGGTGATCCGGTTCTGGCTCCGTACCACGGCGTCGGTCTTGGGCCATGGCAAGCGATAATACAGGCATGACTGGCGAAATTCCAGCTTAATTGCCCTAAAATGCAAAAAAATGTAATTTGGTCATTTCAGGGCATTGACTATGGTTCCTTGGGTCGTATTTGATGTCCCGGAAAGATATCAAACGATCTAGTTCCGGCTCCGTACCACGACGTCGAGTTTGGGCCATGGCAGGCGAAAATTCATGCACGACTGGCAAAATTTTTGTTTAATTGCCGTAAAATGCCAAAAAATGTAATTTGGTCATTGCGGGGCATTGACTATGGTTCCTTGGGTCGTATTTGATTTACCATACAAATATCAGGTGATCCGGTTCCGGCTCCGTACCACGGAATCCGTCTTGGGCCATGGCAGGCGATAATACAAGCACCACTAGTGGAATTCCATTTTAATTTCCGTAAAATGCCAAAAAATGTATCTTGTCATTTTGGGGCATTTACTATGGTTCCTTAGGTCATATTTGATGTCCCGAAAAAATATCAGGTGATCCGGTTCTGGCTCCGTACCACGGCGTCGGTCCTGGGCCATGGCAGGCGATAATACAGGCACACTGGCGAAATTCCAGCTTAATTGCCCTAAAATGCAAAAAAATGTAATTTGGTAATTTCGGGGCATTGTCTATGGTTCCTTGGGTCGTATTTGATGTCCCGAAAATATATCAAGCGATCTGGTTCCGGCTCCATACCACGACGTCGAGTTTGGGCCATGGCAGGCGAAAATACATGCACGACTGGAAATGTTTTTGTTTAATTGCCGTAAAATGCCAAAAAATGTAATTTGGTCATTTCGGGGCATTGACTATGGTTCCTTGGGTCTTATTTGATATCCCATAAAAATATCAGGTGATCTGGTTCCGGCTCCGTACCACGGAATCTGTCTTGGGCCATGGCAGGCGATAATACAAGCACCACTAGCGGAATTCCATTTAATTTCCGTAAAATGCCAAAAAATGTATCTTGTCATTTCGGGGCATTTACTATGGTTCCTTAGGTCATATTTGATGTCCCGAAAAAATATTAGGTGATCTAGTTCCGGCTTCGTATCACGGCACCGGACTTGGGCCATGGCAGGCAATAATACAGGCACGACTAGCGGAATTCCAGTTTAATTACCCTAAAATGAAAAAGAATTTAATTTGGTCATTTCGGGGCATTGACTATGGTTCCTTGGAGCGTATTTGATGTCTCGGTTAGATATCAGGCGATTCGATTTCGGCTCCGTACCACGGCGTCGGGCTTGGGCCATGGCAGGCGATAATACAAGCACAACTAGCTCAATTCCAATTTAATTGCCAAAAAATGTAACTTGGTCATTTCGGGGTGTTGGCTATGGTACCTCCGGTTGTATTTGATATCCCGGACAAATATCAGGCGATCCGTTTCAGGCTCCGTACCACGGCGTCGGGCTTGGTCCATGGTAGGCGATAATAGAGGCACGATTGGCGGAATTCCAGTTTAATTGTCGTAAAATGCTAAAAATTGTACTTAGGTAATTTTGGGGCATTGACTATGGTTCCTTGGGTCGTATTTGATGTCCCGGAGAAATATCAGGCGATCCGGTTCTGCCTCCGTACCACGGCGTCGGTCTTGGGCCATGGCAGGCGATAATACAAGCACACTCGTGAAATTCCAATTTAATTGCCCTAAAATGCAAAAAAATGAAATTTGGTCATTTCGGGGAATTGTTTATGGTTCCTTGGGTCATATTTGATCTCCCGGACAGATATCAAGCGATCTGATTCTGGCTCCGTACCACGACGTCGGGCTTGGGCCATGGCAGGCGATAATAGAGGCATGACTGGCGGAATTCCACTTTAATTGCCCTAAAATGCCAAAAAATGTAATTTGGTCATTTCAGGGCGTTGACTATGGTTTATTGGGTCGTATTTGATGTCCTGGACAAATATCAGGCGATACAGTTCCGGCTCCGTACCACGTCGACGGGCTTGGGCCATGGGAGGCAATAATACAGAGACGATTGGCAAAATTCCAATTTTATTGCCCAAAAATGCCAAAAAATATAATTTGGTCATTCGGGGCGTTGACTATGGTTCCTTGGGTCGTATTTGATGTCCCGGTTCTGGCTAGGTACCACGGCGTTGGTCTTGGGCCATAGCACGCGATAATATACGCACGACTGGCGGAATTACAGTTTAATTGCCATAAAATGCCAAAATATATAATTTGGTCATTTCGGGGCATTGACTATGGTTCCTTGGGTCGTATTTGATATCCCGGAAAAATATCAGGAGATCCGATTCAGGCTCCGTACCACGGCGTCGGGCTTGGGCCATGGCAGGCGATAATACAGAGACGATTGGCAAAATTCCAGTTTTATTGCCCAAAAATGCCAAAAAATATAATTTGGTCATTTCGGGGCGTTGACTATGGTTCCTTGGGTCGTATTTGATGTCCCAGACAAATATCATATGATTTGGTTCCGTCTTCGTACCACGACATCGGGCTTGTGCCCTGGCAAGCGATAATACAAGCACGACTGGCGGAATTCCAGTTTAATTTCCGTAAAATGCCAAAATATATAATTTGGTCATTTCGGGGCATTGACTATGGTTCTTTCAGTCGTATTTGATATCCCGGACAAATATCAGGCGATCCGATTCCGGCTCCGTACCACGGCGTCGGGCTTGGGCCATGCCAGGCGATAATACAGAGACGATTGGCAAAATTCTAGTTTTATTGCCCAAAAATGCCAAAAAATATAATTTGGTCATTTCAGGGCATTGACTATGGTTCCTTGGGTCGTATTTGATGTCCCGGACAATTATCAAGCAATATGATTCTGGCTCCGTACCACGGTGTCGGGCTTGGGCAATGACAGGCGAAAATACAGGCACGACTGGCGGAATTCCAGTTTAATTGTCGTAAAATGCTAAAAATTGTACTTCGGTCATTTTGGGGCATTGACTATGGTTCTTTGGGTCGTATTTGATGTCCCGGTAAAATATCAGGCGATCCGGTTCTGGCTCCGTACCACGGCGTCGGTCCTGGGCCATGGCAGGCGATAATACAGGCACACTGGCGAAATTCCAGTTTAATTGCCCTAAAATGCAAAAAAATGTAATTTGGTATTTTCGGGGCATTGTCTATGGTTCCTTGGGTCATATTTGATGTCCAGGACAGATATCAAGCGATCTGGTTTTGGCTCCGTACCACAACGTCGGGCTTGGGCCATGGCAGGCGATAATAGAGGCATGACTGGCGGAATTCCACTTTAATTGCCCTAAAATGCCAAAATCTATAAATTGATCATTACGGGGTGTTGACTATGGTTCCTTGGGTTGTATTTGATTTCCCAGACAAATATAAGGCGATCCGATTACGGCTCTGTACCAAGGCATCGGGATTGGTCCATGGCATGTGATAATACATGCACGACTAGCGCAATTCCAGTTCAATTGCCGTAAAATGTCAAAAATGTAATTTGGTCATTTTGGGGCGTTGACTATGGTTCCTTGGGTCGTATTCGATGTCCCGAACAAATAGCAGGCGATCCGATTCCGGCTCCGTACCACAGCGTCGGGCTTGGGCCATGACCGACGATAATATAGGCACGACTAGCGGAATTCGTGTTTAATTGCCGTAAAATATCAAAAAATGTAATTTAGTCATTTCGGGGCATTAACTATGGTTCCTTGGGTCGTATTTCATGTCCCCGACAAATATCAGGCTATCCGATTTCGGCTTTGTACCACGGCGTTGGGCTTGGGCCATGGCAAGCGATAATACATGCACGACTGGCGGAATTGAAGTTTAATTTCCCTAAAATGCCAAAAAAATGTAATTTGGTCATTTTGGGAAATTGACTATGGTTTCTTGGGTCGTATTTGATTTCCAGGACAAATATCAGGTGATCCGATTCCGTACCACGACGCTGGACTTGGCCATGGCAGGCGATAATACAGGCACGACTGGTGGAATTCCAGTTTAGTTTCCGTAAAATTCCAAAATATGTAATTTGGTCATTTCAGGGCGTTAAATATGGTTCCTTGGGTCGTATTTGATGTCTTAGAAAAATATTAGGTTATCCGGTTACGGCTCCGGACCACAGCATCGGGCTTGGGCCATGGTAGGCGATAATACAAGCACGACTCGTGGAATTCCAATTTAATTGCCGTAAAATGCCATAAAATGTAATTTGGTCATTTCGGGGCGTTGACTATGGTTCGTTGGGTCGTATTTGATTTCCCAGACAAATATCAGGTGATTTGGTTCTGGATCCGTACCACAGCGTCGGGCTCTGGCCATGGCACGCGATAATACAAGCACGACTGGCAGAATTCCAATTTAATTGCCGTAAAATGCCAAAAAATATAATTTTGTCATTTCAGGGCATTGACTATGGTTCCTTGGGTCGTATTTGATGTATGGGACAAATATCAGGTGATCCGTTTATGGCTCTATACCGAGGCGTCGGTCTTGGGCCATGGAAGGCGATAATACAGGCACAACTAGCGGAATTCCAGTTTAATTGCCGTAAAATGCCAAAAAATGTAATCTGGTCATTTCGGGGCGTTGACTATGGTTCCTTGGTTCGTATTTGATGTCCCGAACAAATAGCAAGCGATCCGATTCCGGCTCCGTACCACAGCGTCGGGCTTGGGCCATGACCGGTGATAATATAGGCACGACTAGCGGAGTTCGTGTTTAATTGCCGTAAAATACCAAAAAATGTAATTTGGTCATTTCGGGGCATTGACTATGGTTACTTGGGTTGTATTTGATGTCCCCGACAAATATCAGGCTATCCGATTCCGGCTTCGTACCACGGCGTTGGGCTTGGGCCATGGCAAGCGATAATGCATGCACGACTGGCGGAATTGAAGTTTAATTTCCCTAAAATGCCAAAAAATGTAATTTGGTCATTTTGGGGCATTGACTATGGTTTCTTGGGTCGTATTTGATTTCCAGGACAAATATCAGGTGATCTGATTCCGTACCACGACGCTGGACTTGGCCATGGCAGGCGATAATATAGGCACGACTGGTGGAATTTCAGTTTAGTTTCCGTAAAATTCCAAAATATGTAATTTGGTCATTTCAGGGCGTTAAATATGGTTCCTTGGGTCGTATTTGATGTCTTAGACAAATATTAGGTTATCCGGTTNTCCGTAAAATTCCAAAATATGTAATTTGGTCATTTCAGGGCGTTAAATATGGTTCCTTGGGTCGTATTTGATGTCTTAGAAAAATATTAGGTTATCCGGTTCCGGTTTCGGCTCCGGACCACGGCATCGGGCTTGGGCCATGGTAGGCGATAATACAAGCACGACTCGTGGAATTCCAGTTTAATTGCCGTAAAATGCCATAAAATGTAATTTGGTCATTTCGGGGCGTTGACTATGGTTCGTTGGGTCGTATTTGATTTCCCAGACAAATATCAGGTGATTTGGTTCTGGCTCCGTACCACAGCGTCGGGCGCTGGCCATGGCACGCGATAATACAAGCACGACTGGCAGAATTCCAGTTTAATTGCCGTAAAATGCCAAAAAATATAATTTTGTCATTTCGGGGCATTGACTATGGTTCCTTGGGTCGTATTTGATGTATGGGACAAATATCAGGTGATCCGGTTATGGCTCTATACCGAGGCGTCGGTCTTGGGCCATGGAAGGTGATAATACAGGCACAACTAGCGGAATTCTAGTTTAAGTGCCGTAAAATGCTGAAAAATGTAATCTGGTCATTTCGGGGCGTTGACTATGGTTCCTTGGGTCGTATTCGATGTCCCGAACAAATAGCAGGCGATCCGATTCTGGCTCTGTACCACAGCGTCGGGCTTGGGCCATGACCGGCGATAATATAGGCACGACTAGCGGAATTCGTGTTTAATTGCTGTAAAATACCAAAAAATGTAATTTGGTCATTTCGGGGCATTGACTATGGTTACTTGGGTTGTATTTGATGTCCCCGACAAATATCAGGCTATCCGATTCCGGCTTCGTACCACGGCGTTGGGCTTGGGCCATGGCAAGCGATAATACATGCACGACTGGCGGAATTGAAGTTTAATTTCCCTAAAATGCCAAAAAAATGTAATTTGGTCATTTTGGGGCATTGACTATGGTTTCTTGGGTCGTATTTGATTTCCAGGACAAATATCAGGTGATCCGATTCCGTACCACGACGCTGGACTTGGCCATGGCAGGCGATAATACAGGCACGACTGGTGGAATTCCAGTTTAGTTTCCGTAAAATTCCAAAATATGTAATTTGGTCATTTCAGGGCGTTAAATATGGTTCCTTGGGTCGTATTTGATGTCTTAGACAAATATTAGGTTATCCGGTTCCGGTTCCGGCTCCGGACCACGGCATCGGGCTTGGGCCATGGTAGGCGATAATACAAGCACGACTCGTGGAATTCCAGTTTAATTGCCGTAAAATGCCATAAAATGTAATTTGGTCATTTCGGGGCGTTGACTATGGTTCGTTGGGTCGTATTTGATTTCCCAGACAAATATCAGGTGATTTGGTTCTGGCTCCGTACCACAGCATCGGGCTCTGGCCATGGCACGCGATAATACAAGCACGACTGGTAGAATTCCAGTTTAATTGCCGTAAAATGCCAAAAAATATAATTTTGTCATTTCGGGGCATTGACTATGGTTCCTTGGGTCGTATTGATGTATGGGACAAATATCAGGTGATCCGGTTATGGCTCTATACCGAGGCGTCGGTCTTGGGCCATGGAAGGCGATAATACAGGCACAACTAGCGGAATTCCAATTTAATTGCCGTAAAATGCCAAAAAATGTAATCTGGTCATTTCAGGGCGTTGACTATGGTTCCTTGGGTCGTATTTGATGTCCCAAACAAATATCAAGAGATCTAATTCCGGCTCCGTACCATGGCGTCGGGCTTGGGCCATGGCAGGCGATAATACAGACACGATTTGCGGAATTCCAGTTTTATTGCCCAAAAATTCAAAAACATTTAATTTGGTCATTTCGGGGCATTGACTATGGTTACTTGGGTTGTATTTGATGTCCCGGACAATTATCAGGCGATCCGGTTCTGGCTCCGTACCACAGCGTCGGTCTTGGGCCATGACAAGCGATAATACAGGCACGACTGGCGGAATTCCAGTTTAATTGCCGTAAAATGCCAAAATATGTAATTTGGTCATTTCGAGGCATTAACTATTGTTCCTTGGGTCGTATTTGATGTCCCGGACAAATATCAGGCAATCCGGTTCTGGCTCCGTACCACGACGTCGATCTTGGGCCATGGCATGCGATAATATAGGCACGACTAGCGAAATTCCAGTTTAATTACCCTAAAATGGAAAGAAAATGTAATTTGGTCATTTCGGGGCATTGACTATGGTTCATTGGGTCATATTTGATGTCCTAGACAGATATCAGGCGATCCGGTTCCAGCTCCGTACCCCAGCATCGGGATTAGGCCATGGTAGGTGATAATACATGAACGACTGGCAGAATTACAGTTCAATTACCGTAAAATGCCAAAAATGTAATTTGGTAATGTAGGGGCGTTGACTATGGTTCCTTGGGTCGTATTTGATGTCCCAGACAACTAGCAGGCGATCCGGTTTCGGCTCAGTACTATGGCGTCGAGCTTAAGCCATGGCCGGCGATAATAGAGGCACGACTAGCGGAATTCCTGTTTAATTGCCGTAAAATGCCAACAAATATAATTTTATCATTTCGGGGCATTGACTATGGTTCCTTGGGTCGTATTTCATGTCCCGGACAAATATCAGGCAATCTGATTCCGGCTACGTACCATGACATTTGGCTTGGGCCATGGCAGGCGATAATACATGCACGACTAGCGGAATTCAAGTTTAATTGCCCTAAAATGCCAAAGATGTAATTTGGTCATTTCGGGGCATTGGTTATGGTTCCTTGGGTCGCATTTGATGTCCTGGATAAATATCAGGCAATCCGGTTCCGGCTTCGTACCACGACGTCGGGCTTGGGCCATGGTAGGCAATAATATAGGCACGACTGACGGAATTCCAGTTTAATTGCCCTAAAATGCCAAAAAATGTAATTTGTTCATTTCGGGGCGTTGTCTATGGTTCCTTGGGTTGTATTTGATGTCTCGGATAAATATCAGGTGATTTGGTTCCGGCTGCATACCACGGCGTCGGGCTTGGGCCATGGCAGGCGATAATACAGGCATGACTAGCGGAATTCTAGTTTAATTGCCATAAAATATAATTTGGTCATTTTGGGGCGTTGACTATGGTTCCTCTAGTCGTATTTGATGTCCTGGACATATATCAGGCGATTCGGTTCCGGTTCCGTACCACGGCGTCGGGCTTGGGCGATGGCAAGCGATAATACAGGCACGACTGGCGGAGTTCCATTTTAATTGCAGTAAATTGCCAAAAAATGTAATTTGGTCATTTCGGGGAGTTGACTATGGTTCCTTGGGTCCCGGACAAATATCAAGCGATTCGGTTCCGGCTCTGTACCACGGCATCGGGCTTGGGCCATGGCAGGCGATAATACATGCACGACTGGCGGAATTCCAGTTTAATTGCCGTAAAATGCCAAAAAATATAATTTGGTCATTTCAGTGCTTTGACTATGGTTCCTTGGGTCGTATTTTGATGTCACATACAAATATCAAGCGATCTGATTCCGACTACGTACCACGGCGTCGGGCTTGGGCCATGGGAGGCGACAATACAAGCACGATTGGCGAAATTCCAGTTTAATTGCCCTAAAATGCCATAAATTGTAATTTGGTCATTTCAGTCTTATTTGGGTTGGTTTGGGTAGCCTAGGTCCGAAAAAGGAGGAATTTAGGGCTATTAGTTAAATACTCATTTTTAATTAATAAAATAATTCTTAAAAGTTATTAAAAAATAGTAAAAATATCATTTGTGCATAAAAATGGTTAATAATAATTATTTAATACTATAAAAAATATAAAAAGTTATTTTTTGCATAAATAAAGTGATTATAAGTATATACGAGCTATTATTACAAAATGTGCAATTTTAACCTTAAAATGCGAATGTAATTATAATAGATGCACCAAATGTATTTAAAACCTTGTATGGGTGTAAATGATAAGTTTATATGATAAAAATTATTATAAAATAATTTGTGATGCAATTAATGATTATTTATCTAACAAAATATGGGAATAAATTGATTTAAAATTTTTTAAAACTATAGAAAAATTAGGAAAAATACTTTTATGTGTTTATGAATCAAATGATGATGCACATGCACTATTTTGAAAGTATATATGTATATTGAAATATATGAGGGAAAAATTGAGTATCAACACCTGATTGTGCAAGAAACAATTGAAAAAGCCAAATAAAAGTACAACAAAGAGGGTTGAAGATCAACAAACACCACAACCCAAAATAGCGAACAAACAACTCATCTACAACCTCTAGCAACCTTGAAAATCCCCGGAGTTATGAATAAAAGAGACTAAAGTGTTGAGCCAACTATTGTTTTTAACTTCAAAATTGGATTGCTTTTCAGGAGGAAAAATCTGAAGTTAAAGTTTGGAATTTTCAAGTTTCTTCAGCAGCTGCCCCTTTTTTTTACCTTTTTTCTGTCCAGCCAAATGAATGAGAAAGGATATTTTTATAAAAGATTTTAGGCCAACAAAACTTGATTTTTCGAATTCAATTCCACCCCTCCATTTCGGTTTATGTTCACCGAAAACCCCAACCTTTGACCTACTTGTTTAATTAGCCCTTTTTCCACTTTCTTAGAAGCTTCCTAGGCGGAAGATCGAAAAGTTGGAAGAATAAAGGACTTTTTGGTTAGATGCTTGGAATTATAAAAGATTTCTCCAGTTAAAGTTTCCTAATTATCCTTTAAAACACCTGTTATTTACCCCAAACATCACCAACAGCCTAGGCCTTAGGCCAACAGGCCTGTGAATACTCATTTCCCTATTGGACTTTAACATATTGGGCCTGCTAAAAACATAACAAGGCCAATATTTTCTTGAAATCAAACGAATCCCTAATTAAAGAAGGAAACCAATTCACGTTCAATTCTGAAGAACCGAATATTGACAAGAAATAAATGATTAAAATAAAATCTAAACAGGAACTGAAATCCGTGTAACCCTTATGTAATTAACTAATTTGGGACCAAATATAAGGGACAAACAAGCAAACTAACTAACTAACTAAAAAAAAATGGGAAAGCAATTAACAATAGAAAGAACAAATTACCGTACTGAAATTGAAATTAATGGAGAGAATTCGGGCTCGCAGAATTTATCGCTTCAAAATTGATCAAGGGTTTATAAATAATGAGTACTCGGTCAATTGTTTGGTCGAATAAGTACTTCATTGGTCAGAAACCTTTGAGAGTTTGAAGTTTGACCCTGAGGAAGGAGAAGAATTGGTGATGTTTTAGACGTCAATACCACACAAGAATATAGGATAAAAGTGTGGTAACCAATTTTTTGAGTGTTGTCTCTCAAGAAGAACCTGGTTCTTCTTTGTGTTCCAACTTCTACTTGTGCGGAATAATAAAAGCAGTAAAGTAAAAACACAAAGATTTTTACGTTGAAAACACCTGGCTCAAAAGGTGAAAAACCACGACCTACTCCTCAGTAGGATTTTCTCAAACTCTTCACTAAAAACTTTGAGCCAAACGGACTTACAAAATAAACTCTTTTGTAATCCTAGGACTAACTCTAATCCCTTTGTATCGACTAGCCACTAGCTAATTTCTACAAGCTTCAAGTTAAATCTAACTTGAACAATGTGTACCTATTACAATTTGCTTCTAAGAAAGCTGATAAGATACAATATTGAAACACCTACTACAATCAACTAGATTCAATACATCAACGATGAAACTAGTTCTTCTAGCTGAACTGTAGCCTTTTTATCGCACACTGAATCTGCTTGCAAAATAACTGGGAATTTTGCTTTCAGATCTTGATTCACTTCAGTACTTGTGCATCCCAAAATTCCAGCGGAAATACTTCGAGTATTTATAGAGTCAGTAGTTGAGTTTGTCAATCAGTTCTAGTTCGACTCTTCCTGGGAGAAAGAATTCGAATTAAACTCAACTTCCTTCCTTTGTTACTTCTCCTCATTGAATTCAACTTCTATTCTCTCATCAGTTTGCAACCTTTTTGCATTGGGAGACAATCTCTTGGTTCATTGATAAGTCACATTAACAAATATCTCCTATGCATATACAGTTCATGTGCCAGCTATTCAGTTCCAAGATGTGTGCCCTGAAGGACCTAGTTCAACTGGTCAGCCTTTATCAATCTTCAAAACTATGTAGTGACATGGGTCAACAATGGGGCTTGTGGGTGTTTTGGTTGGTCAGGGGCAAGTCAACCGTAATTCGGCCACCGTAAAATAGGTCGGAACCAATTCCAATCGACTTCTCCCATAAAAAGTAGTCCATTCATGCAGGTTTCATTACCAAAAGAGGTCGACTTAGGAAGAAATCAGAAAGAGGACAAAAGCTTGGATTTTATTTCATAGATCTTCTAATTGCGAAGATTGAGCAATTATTTGAGGAAATTGGTGATAGATTATGAAATAGGGTGAAGTGAGGCATGTATGGTGATGTTTTGGGCGAGGTTGAGGTGGTATACGTAGGTGGAGGTTTAGGGTGTGTGGGCGGCTAGGGTTAGGGAAGGTTTGGTGAAGATGATGAATAGGAGGTTCTATAGGATTTGGGGGGCTTATGACAATTATAAAGAGAATGAGAAGGGAGTTTTGGGCCATTAGATGGGATTGATCGAATGGTGGAGATCAGATCACTACCAAACGACGTCCTTTGGTATGTAAAAAGGGACTGGGTCGGATGGTCTTTGGGCTTGGGCTGGTTTGAAGTGGGACTGGCCTCTGAAATGCCTCACCCAATTGTGAATGAAGACCAAATGACCCATTTTTCTTTCTTTATTTCTCTTCTTTTCTTTGATTTTAAATCTTAATCAAATTAATTAAAAACCTAAATTAAGTCCCAAATCAAACCTAATTATCCATTTCTAACATTTAAATAACTAACGCTAATGAAAGGAGATTATTAATTTAAAAACTAAAAGCTAAAAATGTATAAAAAAATTGACCACGGTATTTTTTTTTTTGCGATTTTCATTTGATAATCCGATTAATTAATGTAGTTAAATCCTAGATGCAAATAAAAAATCCAAAATGCTATGCAATGAAGATTTGAACATTTTTATGGTATTTTTCATGATTTTAAAATATTAAATATGCACAAAATGCAAATAAAATGCAAACAAACAATTAAAAAGGATTCCTAAAATTCTTTAAAAATAAAAACTATTAAAAAGAAAAATTATTTTATGGATTTTGTAGGAGTATTTTTGTGAGGCAAAAATTACGTGCTCATTTTGCCATATGGCTAAATTAGTTATTAGTTATACATTTTAAGGCTACCACTTGGCTTAAGGGGAGGCTTTTTGCTCTCCTTTTGATAATATATAGATTTCTAATATTTTTATTTAGTTATTTATAATTAATTAAGAAATAAGTTATATGTGGCTTTTTTCTAGTTATGATATATGGCTAAATTAGTTATTAGTAATAGTTAATTAGTCATACATTTAGAGAGCATGGGGAATGAAAGTTTGCTATTAACCCAAAATCAACGGAGATTCCAAAGGCGGCGACAACAAGTACAAATAGGAACTTGAATTCACAGTAAACGAACAAACAAGTTGAATTTCAACAAACTGAGGTACTGAATTTGAACAACATGGGAAGAAAAAAGGTTGAAGGAGAAAATACTACTGAAGCTAATATAGAGAAGCAACTGACTACAATTGATGGAACTGTGACCAGGAAAACTACAAATGAGGCATTAGGAACGCAATTGCAAAGTATAAAGTCAGGGAAGGAAGCCAATATAGAGAAGGGAGGAGCAGAAGTTCAGGAATCCAAACATACTGGGGGACTAATTGTTAATGAAGGCAAGTCCTGGGCGAATCTGGTTGCTGGAGATACATTTGTTGCAAGGGGGATGGGGCTAACAAATGTGGCACCAATTGTTGAATTACGAAAGGCTGAAATTAAAAAGGAAACAGAGAAGTGGAAAATGGCAGTTATTCTGTATGTGGTTGGAGATGCATCGAGTATTGGAGCTATAGAGAGGTTCATTGCTTCGCAATGGAATTTTGTGTCTAAGATGAAAGTGTACTATCACAATGATGGTTTCTTTGTGGTGAAATTCAGAAGTGTAGAAGAGATGAGTGAAGTGATATATTCAGGTCCTTGCACAATCAACAGTAAGCCTATAATTACTAAGGCTTGGACAGTTGATTTTGATTTCAAAGAAGATGTATTGAAACACTTCCATTATGGGACTAAACTGCCTAATTTGCCACTGAATTGTTGGGGAATAAACTCACTAAGTCGTATAGGAAGTGGGTTGGGGAATCAAATCTATGCTAATGAGTGCACAACTAAAGTAGAAAGGATTTTCTATGCTAGAATTCTTGTGGAAATGGACATAACAAGGTCATTGCCTACAAGAATAATAGTTGAGGATCCGAGTGGTAGACAATTCGAGCAAACAATTGCATATGATTGGAAGCTTATGTACTGTAGCACTTGTTTGCAATTGGGACACAATTGTCAAGCCAAACCAACACAACAAACAAGTAGTTAAGCAGTAGAAGCAGAAACATGAATGGAAGCAAAAGGAACAGGGAAATCAAGGCTACATAAAGGATGATGCTCAAGTAACTGTAGGGGATAAAGAACTAGTAAAAAGCCACGCTAGTCAAGTGCAAGATATTGTGCAAAGGATAACAACTGAGGAGAATGAAGGATGACAGGCAGCTAGGGGGAAATCTGCCACAATGAATACCCAAACAACAACAGAAAGAGGAGTAGCAGTGGGTAATGGATTTACTATACTTAATGAAATGCATTCTAATCAGATAAGCAATATGATTAACAAGGTGGATGGAGGAAAATGTAGCCATGTGGGAGGTATGAAGGATGGGTTACCAACCAATCCATTTTAATGAAGTTAGTTAGTTGGAATGTTAGAGGATTAAATAAAGACTATAAGCAAAAGGAGATGCAGAGGTATATCAAAGAACATAATATTAGTTGCCCGACCGAAATTTTTTTAGGCGATTCAGGTCCGGTTGCCCGGGCCCACAGCGGAGCTGTGGGCTATAGCACACGAAAATATGGGACTCGCGCGGATTTCTAGTGTTATGGCCGTAAAATGACAAAAAATGTAAGTTTCTCATGCCGGGGCTGTAGCAATGGTTCCTTAGGTCGTGTTTAATGTCCGAAAAAAATATTAGGCGATTCGGGTCCGGGAGCCCGGGCCCACGGCGGAGCTGTGGGCTATAGCACACGAAAATATGGGACTCGCGCGGATTTCTAGTGTTATGGCCGTAAAATGACAATAAATGTAATTTGGTCATGCCAGGGCTGTGGCAATGGTACCTTAGGTCGTATTTAATGTCCCGGAAAAATATTAGGCTATTCGAGTCCGGATGCTCGGGCCCACGACGGAGCTGTGGGCTATAGCACGCGAAAATATGGGACTCGCGCGGATTTCTAGTGTTATGGCCGTAAAATGATAATAAATGTAATTTGGTCATTCTGGGGCTGTAGCAATGGTACCTTAGGTCGTATTTGATGTCCCGGAAAAATATTAGGCGATTCGGGTCCGGGGGCCCGGGCCCACGGCGGAGCTGTGGGCTATAGCACACGAAAATATGGGACTCGCGCGGATTTCTAGTGTTATGGCCGTAAAATGCCAAAAAATGTAATTTCGTCATGCCGGGGCTGTAGCAATGGTTCCTTAGGTCGTATTTGATGTCCCGAAATTTTTTTAGGCGATTCGGGTCCGGTGCCCGGGCCCACGGCGGAGCTGTGGGCTATAGCACACGAAAATATGGGACTCGCCCAGATTTCTAGTGTTATAGCCGTAAAATGACAATAAATGTAATTTGGTCATGCCAGGGCTGTGGCAATGGTACCTTAGGTCGTATTTGATGTCCCGGAAAAATATTAGGCGATTCGAGTCCAGATGCTCGGGCCCACGACGGAGCTGTGGGCTATAGCACGCAAAAATATGGGACTCGCGCGGATTTCTAGTTTTATGGCCGTAAAATGACAAAAAATATAAGTTTGTCATGCCGGGACTGTAGCAATGGTTCCTTAGATCGTGTTTGATGTCGGGGAAAAATATTAGGCGATTCGGGTCCGGATGCCGGGGCCCACGACAGAGTTGTGGGCTATAGCACACGAAAATATGGGACTCGCGCGGATTTCTAGTGTTATGGCCGTAAAATGACAATAAATGTAATTAGGTCATGCCGGGGCTGTGGCAATGGTACCTTAGGTCGTATTTGATGTCCGGGAAAAATATTAGGCGATTCGGGTCCAGATGTCGGGGCCCACGACGGAGCTGTGGGCTATAGCACACGAAAATATGGGACTCGCGCGGATTTCTACTGTTATAGCCGTAAAATGACAATAAATGTAATTTGGTCATGCCGGGGGTGTAGAAATGGTACCTTAGGTCATATTTGATGTCCCAAATTTTTTTTAGGCGATTCGGGTCCGGGGGCCCGGGCCCACGGCGGAGCTATGGACTATAGCGCACGAAAATATGGGACTCGCGCGGATTTCTAGTGTTATGGCCGTAAAATGACCAAAAATGTAAATTTGTCATGCCAGGGCTGTAGCAATGGTTTCTTAGATCCTGTTTGACATCCGGGAAAAATATTAGGAGATTCGGGTCCGGGAGCCCGAGCCCACGGCGGAGCTGTGGGCTATAGCACACGAAAATATGGGACTCGCGCGGATTTCTAGTGTTATGGCCGTAAAATGACCAAAAATGTAAATTTGTCATGCCAGGGCTGTAGCAATGGTTTCTTAGATCCTGTTTGACATCCGGGAAAAATATTAGGAGATTCGGGTCCGGGAGCCCGAGCCCACGGCGGAGCTGTGGGCTATAGCACACGAAAATATGGGACTCGCGCGGATTTCTAGTGTTATAGCCGTAAAATGACAATAAATGTAATTTGGTCATGCCGGGGTTTTGGCAATGGTACCTTAGGTCGTATTTAATGTCCCGGAAAAATATTAGGAGATTCGGGTCTGGATGCCCGGGCCTACGACAGAGTTGTGGGCTATAGCACACGAAAATATGAGACTCGCGCGGATTTCAAGTGTTATGGCCGTAAAATGACCAAAAATGTAAATTTGTCATGCCGGGGCTGTAGCAATGGTTTCTTAGGTACTGTTTGATGTCCAAGAAAAATATTAGGCGATTCGGGTCTGGGAGCCCGGGCCCATGGCGGAGCTGTGGGCTATAGCACACGAAAATATGGGACTCGCACGGATTTCTAGTGTTATGGTCGTAAAATGACAAAAAATGTAATTTTGTCATGCCAGGGCTGTAGCAATGGTACCTTAGGTCATGTTTGATGTCTGGGAAAAATATTCGGCGATTCGGGTCCGGGAGCCCGAGCCCACAGCGGAGCTGTGGGCTATAGCACACGAAAATATGGGACTCGCGCGGATTTCTAGTGTTATGGCCGTAAAATGCCAAAAAATGTAATTTCGCCATGCCGGGGCTTCAGCTATGGTAGCTTAGGTCGTATTTGATGTCCCAGAAAATTTTTAGGCGAATCGGGTCCGGTTGCCCAGGCCCACGGCGGAGCTGTGGGCTATAGCACACGAAAATATGGGACTCGCGCGGATTTCTAGTGTTATGGCCGGAAAATGACAAAAAATATAAGTTTGTCATGCCGGGGTTGTAGCAATGGTTCCTTAGGTCGTGTTTGATGTCCGGGAAATATATTAAGCGATTCGGGTCCGGATGCCGGGGCCCACGACAGAGTTGTGGGCTATAGCACACGAAAATATGGGACTCGCGCGGATTTCTAGTGTTATAGCCGTAAAATGACAATAAATATAATTTGGTCATGCCGGGGCTGTAGAAATGGTACCTTAGGTCATATTTGATGTCCCGAATTTTTTTTAGGCGATTAATGTCCGGGGGCCCGGGCCCACGGCGGAGCTGTGGGCTATAGCACACGAAAATATGGGACTCGCGCGGATTTCTAGTGTTATGGCCGTAAAATGCCAATAAATGTAATTTGGTCATGCCGGGGCTGTGGAAATGGTACCTTAGGTCATACTTGATGTCCGGAAAAAATATTAGGCGATTCGGGTCTGGGAGCCCGTGCCCACGGCGGAGCTGTGGGCTATAGCACACGAAAATATGGGACTCGCGCGGATTTCTAGTGTTATGGCCGTAAAATGCCAATAAATGTAATTTGGTCATGCCGGGGCTGTGGAAATGGTACCTTAGGTCATACTTGATGTCCGGAAAAAATATTAGGCGATTCGGGTCTGGGAGCCCGTGCCCACGGCGGAGCTGTGGGCTATAGCACACGAAAATATGGGACTCGCGCGGATTTCTAGTGTTATGGCCGTAAAATGCCAATAAATGTAATTTGGTCATGCCGGGGCTGTGGAAATGGTACCTTAGGTCATACTTGATGTCCGGAAAAAATATTAGGCGATTCGGGTCTGGGAGCCCGTGCCCACGGCGGAGCTGTGGGCTATAGCACACGAAAATATAGGACTCGCGCGAATTTCTTGTGTTATAGCCATAAAATGACAATAAATGTAATCTGGTCATGCCGGGGCTGTGGCAATGGTACCTTAGGTCGTGTTTGTTGTATGGGAAAAATATTAGGCGATTCGGGTCTGGGAGCCCGTGCCCACGGCGGAGCTGTGGGCTATAGCACACGAAAATATGGGACTCGCGCGGA
>ML248778.1:0-21329 GCA_005239495.1 Nicotiana undulata
TCCCAAACGGCTAGTTTACAAATATGGCCGTTGGCCATTTTTAATTTTTATTTATTTATTTATTTATAAATATGACCGTTGGGCCCGCTTGGCCCAGGCCCGCCTGGCGGGCCCGGGCTCACGGGCCCAAGACATAGACCCGGCCCCCCATGGGCCTAAAGCCCCCCAAGCCCGGGCCCCCCACGGGCCGGCCCGGCCCACCTGCCACCCTTAGTCCTAAGTTTAGGTTTAGGGGGACATCGTCCTCCTTCATCTCTGCTTCCACGGGACCTGGTATGGGGTATGCTTGGTGTGGTGGAGATGATGGAGCAGGGGGAGGAGGTTGGGGGACTTCCAAGTTCACTTGGCTGCTGTCCCATTGAAGAAAGATTGGATTGAGTTGAGTGTACATTTCCGTGGGAAAGAATGGTAGATCTAGTGGTGCATTCTGGGGGTTTATGGGGTTGAACTGGGGAGGCATATGCCACTGTGCTCTCATTACTTGGGCCATTCGAGGATTTAGGGAGGGGGTCATCGGATGGATGATGTTGTTGAGCCAAACTTTGTTGAGATAATTGTTCATGGCTAATCTCATCCCCTCCGTTATGAGCTGGGCAAGATATTGTGTGTTGTGGAGTATCACTATGGCCTCTTGGCCATTGATTGGTACTGTGAATGATATAGCATGGCCCATAAGACCTAGTTCCATCCAACTGGAGGGTTGGTAATCTTGGGATTGGGGTGGTTGAGCATAAATTATATGAGGATGATCTTGGGGGTGGAGATGTGGAATGTTTTCCATGTTTAGAGGTCTGTGTTGACGTAGGATTTGGATTAAACGTTGTCTGCTTCATAGGGATGAGGGGATCCTTGGCGTTTTGGATGGAAGTATAAGTATTTAATGAAGTGGGAGTAGGCGTGGAGTGGTAACCGAAGGAGGAAGGCAATGGATTGGTGGAGAGATCAAAAGTTGTCTTTTCCAAGCTTGTGTCTTTTAGTTGCTCAGAAATGTCATTTATAAAGGCATTGATTACTATTGTGTGTCTTTTTAGATGTTTGGACATTTGGCCTCCATCTTCAATATCTATTGCATGCAGAGCGGTACTCGATTTGCTAAATCCTATGGAAGGATTTTGGGTGGATTTCTCGGCTAAATCCAGATCATGGAAAGATTTTTGGCTTAAGGTGGGATGTAGGGTAGTAGTGGAGTGATTATTATTAGGGATAGTATTGTCCATAAGAAGATTATTTTGCATGGAATTGGAATTATCAATGGACATAGTAGAACTAGTGTCCACGTAGGACTCATTTATACAAGTGACCTCTATTCCTAGTGCCAAGTAATTATTTAAATGCATAAATTTATTATTGTATGGGATGGGAGTATTTGTTGAGGCGGTATTAGGTAAAACCATTTGCTTGTTTTGTGATGTGTGGTTTTTAACTAGGGTAGGATTTTTATCATTAGTAAAAATAGGTTTAGTATTAGTATTAGGCAAATAATTAGGCGTGGGAAGATCCTTTGATTTGTAATGGAATTTTTGGGTATTCACATACTTACCCGTATTGGCATCAAATAACTTCACTGACATACGTGGGCCATCTTCGATTTTTGTTGGATTATTGATAGGTTGAGAAGGAATTTATCTACCTTGGTTTCTTTTCTTATGGAAGGAAATTGTGATCCATTCCTTGTTAGTGGCTTTCTCTTTAGTTGTATGTTGAGGATCTTGATTTGCATGTAGAGTATCTGGGTTCTGCTTAATAATATAGTTGCATTGTCTCATAGTGTGACAAAATCGACCACAATTTTTAAGAAGGAAATCCTCTCCTTCATAGTGGATATGTTGTTTGTGTTGTCCCACAAAGAGATAGGGTTGCACTGGGATCTCTAGAGGTATTTCAACACAAATTCTTGCATACCGACCTCTCATTATTGTTGATGTGCATGTGTCTATTTTCAGTAGACGACCAATAGCATTACCAATTTTTTCTAGGATCTTGCAATCGTAGAATTCTGTTGGTAGTTGAGGGAGCCTAACTCATACGGCAGAGGTAGTTAATTTCTCCTTTTTTGCCACAAAATTTGGTTTCCATTTTGAAACGGACAAAAGTGACAATTTATCAACCATGGACCTTCATGGACTGCCTTGTCCATATTCTCTTTCTTCATAAACTTGATCATGTAGTATTCCTCCCAAAAATCAATTAGGGAAAAATTTTCTGTTGGATTTCATAGCTCTTGGATTTTCCTCTTTAGGTATTGGTGTAGCATCCGTTTGCCAACTAGTTTAATTATGATGGAATGTTTCCATGGTTCATAAATATGATTTTTTCCTCCATGGATAGAGAGATTTGAATAATTCCATTAGTAATTTTTTTGGACATTTGTTCAACCTCCACTTCTTCCAATGGATTGGTTGAGTTAATCATGTCCTCTTGTGCTATTGTTGAGGTAAATTCTAAAGGGTTAGATTCCAACAACTTATCTTTGAAGGTTTAAATTTTTTCCGCTATGTTGTGCATTTGACTGTAATGAGTGATGTCAGGTGGTTTTGGGGGAATCATGTTTTGAGTTACTGGAGTTTGGGAGTTCATGAGTAGATGGATGGAAATTTGGTTGTTAGTCTAGAGAGAAGCAAGAGCATCTCTCTCTAAAAGATTACATTAACATCTCTAATCTCTACACATAGTATATGTTGGAATTTGGAAACAAGATCAATTGACACGTTATGATAGTGTCACCAAATTTAAGTGTATGTGTTTCAAGTACAAAAGTTAAGAGATGATATGACTAAAATGCACTCAGTTAGAACTTTATTGACATATCATAAATACTTATAACCTCGAAATCTTGTCCTCATCCTAAAGTACTGTTATTAAAATATTAAAATATTAATAAATTATGGTTCCATATAAAATCAATACATACACTATTATTTCCTTAAAATATCCATGTAAAAATACATATATTTTCTCAACTTCCAGTTTTCCTAATCTCATATAAAGAATACAAATTTTCGTACGCTTAATTTTTAAAATGGTAAAAAGATAACCTTAATAATTTCTATCTTTACAATAAAGAAAACCTCATAAACTTTCATGTATTATGTGTATAATTTAGAGCATATTCGGAAGTAGTAATATTAATAACTATATAAAATTATATTTTTCAAACTTTTTACAAAAATCTTCCACTCAAAATACCACATCAAACGTATATAACGGTATCAATGTTGTTAAACTTACGGGGTCTTACAATAACATAGTAACAAATCCTCTATAATCTCATGAATGGTCTTAATCCCTTCAAGCTCATATGGATTACTACGACTTATCCTAATATTAAAGTAGGGGGTGTAACAACTATGTAACGAGAGGTTGAGATGGGGACTTCTTATCAGCTAGTAGTGGAGATAGCTCAGAGGATTGAGGGTTACCGCCCGAGAGGTAGAGAGCAGATGCAGCTGGAAAAGCAGGTACGTTATTTTGGAGATCTTAGAGGTTCCTCGGCTGGGGAAAGAGGTCAGTTTGGGAAGAGGTCAGCCTAGAAGGCCCATATATCCAGCACCGCCGCCTCCTGGGGGTGCTCTACTACGACCCTATTTCAGTGCTATGCTAGAGAGTTCTTACTGCCCACCAGCTATTCAGGGTTCTTCCAATGGGTATTCAGGACATCAAGGTCAAACTTCAGGTCAGCAGATCACCGTACCGAGAGGTTGTCTCGAGCGTAAATATCCCACTCATGTTCGGAGGTTCTTCCCCTTCGGGGAAAGGCAGTACAACAGGGTCATCGGCGCATGATTACATCACCAGCCATCCGACCGCCCAGAGGCGGAGGGCAAGCGGGTAAAGGCCGTCTTAGAGCTGGAATCCAGGTAGGAGGAGGTCCACCAACTACTGTTCAGTCAGGCAAAGGCCAGTCAGTCGGTGCTCCAGCTAGGTTCTATGCTTTTTCGGCCAGACCAGTTGTAGTGGCCTCAGATACCATGATCACAGGTATTTTTTCTGTCTGCGGTAGGGATGCTACAGTATTATTTTATCTATGGTCTAGCTATTCATATGTGTCAGCTCTGTTTTCTCATTTCTTGGATATTCCTCGTGAGTCCTTGGGCACTCATGTTTATGTGTCCACTCCTATGGGTGATTCTGTTGTTGTGGATCAAATCTATCAGTCATGTGTAGTCACATTCTGTGGTTATGAGACTAGAGTGGATCTTCTGTTGCTCGATATGACCAACTTCGAGGTTATCCTGGTCATGGACTGGTTATCTCCATATCACACCATCAGTGATACCCATGCCAAGATTGTTATCTTAGCGATGCCAAAGTTGCCAAGATTGGAGTGGAAGGGTTCGTTGTCAGCAAACCTAGTCGGATCATCTCTTTTAGGAAGGTTCGACACATGGCCGATAAGGGTTATTTGGCTTATCTAGGTTATGTTCGGGATACTACTACATAGACTCTGGCGAACGATTCAGTACCAGTAGTCTGAGAGTTCTCCGATGTGTTTCCTTCTAATCTTCCAAGCATGCCACCAGATCGTGATATTGATTTCTGCATTGATTTAGCTCCAGGTACCCAGCCTATATCTATCCCACCGTACCGTATGGATCTAAAATAGTTGAAGGAGTTGAGGGAGCTTGAGGAGTTGCTAGCAAAGGGGTTCGTCAGACCGAGCGTATCACCTTAGGGTGCACCAATGTTATTTGTGAAGAAGAAAGATGAGACTATGCGGATATGCATTGATTACCGATAATTGAACAAGGTTACCATTAAGAATAAATACCTATTGCCGCAGATTGATGATTTGTTTGACCAGTTGCATGGTGCTATGGTGTTCTCTAAGATTGATTTGAGATAGGGGTACCATCAATTGAAGATTCGGGATTCAGATGTTTTGAAGACTGCTTTCTACACTAGATATGGCCATTATGAGTTTCTAGAGATGTTCTTCGGCTTGACTAATGCCCCAACGATGTTTATGGATTTGATGAACCGGGTGTTAAGTCCTTATACTGATTCGTTTGTCATTGTCTTCATTGATGACATTTTGATCTATTCGTGTAGCATGGTGGAACACGAGCGGTATTTGAGAGTGGTGCTTCAGAACTTGCGGGAAAAGAAGCTATATGATAAATTCTCTAAGTACGAGTTATGTTAGATACTATAGCATTCTTGGGGGATGTTGTATCAGGCGAGGGTATTAAGGTGGATCTCAAGAAAATTGATGCAGTTCAAAGTTGGCCTCGTCTCACTTCGGCGACTGAGATCAGTAGCTTCTTGGGGTTAGCAGGTTATTATCGCCGATTTGTGGAAGGATTGGGGGATGTATACTGTATATTGCGACACTTCACGCGTTGTTTTGGGTTATGTATTGATGCACGAGGGGTGAGTTATTGCATATTCTTCACGTTAGCTGAAGCCTCGTGAGAAGAATTATCCTATATACGATTTGGAATTGGCCGCGATTGTTCATGCTCTTAAGATCTGAAGGCATTATCTTTATAGGGTGTCCTGTGAGATTTACATTGATCATCGCAACTTGCAGCATTTGTTCAAGAAAAAGGATCTCAATTTGAGGCAACACAGATGGCTTGAGTTACTAAAGGATTATGATATCACCATTCTTTATCATCCGAGCAAGGCGAATATAGTCGCGGATGCCTTGAGCAGAAAGGTAGAGAGTATGGGTAGCTTGGCATTCATTTCAGTAGAGGATAGGCCACTAGCTATGGACATTCAGCCCTTGGCTAACAAACTTGTAAGGTTAGATATTTCAGAGCCCAGCCGAGTTCTTTCATACATCGTTGCTCGGTCTTCGCTACTGGAGCATATCAAGACTCGATAGTTTAGTGATCCGCACTTGTTAGTTCTTAGAGAGACGGTACAACAGGGTGGTGCCAAGAAGGTTACTATCGGCGAGGATGGTGTTCAGCGATTCCAGGGTTTTACATGTGTTCCTAATGTCGATGGCTTGAGGGAGAGGATTCTAGAGGAGGCATACAATTCTTGGTAAGCCATTCATCCAGGTGCTACAAAGATGTATCGCGACCTGAGGCAACATTATTGGTGGCAGCGGATGAAGAAAGACATAGATGAGTATGTAGCTAGATGCCCAAATTTCCAGCATGTTAAATATGAGCACCAGAGGTCAAGCGACCTACTCCAGCAGATGACTATGCCGTAGAGGAAATGGGAGCGCATTACTATGGACTTCGTAGTTGGGTTGTCGCGGACCTTGCGGATGTTTGATGCAGTTTGGGTCATCGTCGATAGGTTGACCAAGTCGGCACACTTCATTCTAGTGGGAACTACGTATACTTCAGAGAGGTTGGCCTAGATTTATATTCAAGAGATAGTTCGGTTGCATGGTGTGCCTGTTTCCATCATATTAGATAGAGGCCCTCAGTTTACTTCGCATTTCTTTAGAGCAGTATAGAGTGAGTTGCGGACTCGTGGAGAGCTCAGCACAGCATTTCATCCACAGACCGACGGGCAGTCGGAACAGATAATTCAAATCTTGGAGGACATAATTAGAGCATGTGTGATTGACTTTGGAGGGTAGTGGGACCGATTCATGCCCTTGGTCGAGTTTTCTTACAACAACAGTTATCAGTCCAGCATCGAGATGGCTCCGTTTGAGGCTTTATATGGTCGGCGATGTCATTCTCCCATCACGTGGTTTAAGCACGGCGAGGCTAAGTTATAGGCAGTTTCCATTGTTGATAGGCGGGATCGCTAGTTGAAATCCAAAAGGATACCACAGTAAAGGTTCAATAGAGGGGCCAACCAGTCTAGGAGGCAACTTGGGAGACCGAGGAGGACATACGGATCAGATATCCACACTTATTCATCACTCCAGGTATAATTCTAGACTCGTTCGAGGACAAACGTTTGTTTAAGAGGTGGAAAGGGTAACGACCCCATCGGTCATTTTGCTTTCTAGAACTCTGTTTCCCTAAATAATACTCTTCGTACATTCTTTTAGTATTTTATGGCTTGCAAGTATGGTTAGCTCGGATTTGGAAGGGTTCGTGTTGAAATCGGAACACTTAGTTCCCTAAGGTTGGCTACAAAGGCTAAGTTTGACTTCGGTCAATGTTTCGAGTAAACGACCTCGGAATCAAGATTCGACGGTTCCAATAGGTCCATATGATGATTTCAGACTTGGGCATATGTTCAGATCGGGTTTTGGATGACCAGAGAGCGTTTCTGCGCCTAATAGTGGAAGTTGGTTCTTTGAAGGTTTTAAAGTTCTTTAAATTTTGTTTGGAGTAGGTTTTGGTGATTCGAGGCTCAAATGGGATTCTAAGATCAGGAATAGTTCTGTATGGTGATTTAAGACTTGCACGCAATATTTGGTGTCACTCCGAGTAGTCTAAGTATGATTCGGCACGCTTGGAGCGGTTTGAAAACTTGAAGTTCATATTTTGATTCAATTTGGTTTTGGGGTGTGATTCTTGGTTTTGTTTTTGTTTTACGCGTTCCCAGAGTTCGAGTAGGTCAATGTTATGTTTATAAACTTGTTGGTGCAGTCGGACGAGGTCCCGAGGGGCTCGGGTGTGTTTAAGACCGCTAGGAGTTAAATTGAAAACACCAGATTTTCTATTCTAGTTTCCTTCTTCACTAAGGCGTAAAGACCCTCGCGTTCACGATGAGGATTTGGGGACTGGGGGATTTTGCTCTTCGTGTTCGCGCACGCAGGGTCGTGTTCATGGAGGCTTGGCCTTCGCGTTCGCGTTGGGCAGACCGTGTTCGAGTAGAAGCCTGGGCTTGGCCCCGGGAAACCCAGTTGCCTTGCGCGTTCGCGAGGAGTAGGCGTCCTAGTGCACCGCTTTCACATGGGTCCTCTCGCGTTCGCGTAGAGACTTTTCATGGGCTCCTCAGTTTAGCTTTCGTGATTGTGAGAGCATGCCCGCGATCGTGTATAAGGACCGTCGTAAAAACTCGACCGGTCATTTTGAGAGTTAGAGCCCCGATTCCCTATTAACTGCTTCCCATGTATCTATTTAGGCTATTGTGTCTTGTTGGGAGGGATCGTTTTGGGTTTCGGAGTGAATTGAGACACTTAATCTCTTAATTGGAAGCTTAAGTTGGAAAAGCCAACCAGATGTCGACTTGTGTGTAAACTACCTTGTATTTGAATTTTGATCGTTATGTGAGCTCTGTTAGGGGATTTTGGACTTAGGAGCGCGTCCAGAATGTGATTTGGAGGTCCATAGTAGAATTAGGCTTGAATTGGCAAAAGTTGGAATTTTGACAATTTTGGCTGGCAGTGGAAAATTCTAAATCAGGTTGGGATTGGATTTCCGGAAGTTGGAGTAGGTTTGTAGAGTCATTTTTGGATTGTGTGTAAAATTTGAGGTAATTCAGACGTGGTTTGATATGTTTCTACATTGCTTGTAGAATTCAAAAATTTAAAATTTCATTAGGCTTGAATCCAGATGTAATTCATGTTTTTGATGTTGTTTGATGTGGTTTGAAGGCTCTACTAAGTTCATATAGCTTTTTAGGATTGGTTGGTATGTTTGGTTGAGGTCACGGGGGCCTTGGGTGAGTTTCGGGTGCTTAACGGACCATTTTTGGACTTAGGAGGGCAACAGATTTTCTGGTGTCTGTTGCAGACATTTCTTTATCACATTCGTGAGAGACGTCTCGCGTTTGCAAAGAAAATCTGGGAGGCCATCTAGTTTGTTATTCGCGTTCGCGACATTTTCCCAAGTTCGCGAAGGTATGGAACACCAAGGCTATGCGTTCGCGATCAGGACCTCGCGTTTGCGTAGATTCAACAGTCAGATGGGTTCCAGGCATAGTAGCTTACGCGTCCGCGATGAGTATCCCGCGTTCGCATAGGGTGAGGCTAGTTGAGCTTCGCGTTCGTGACCAGCATCGCATTCGCGGTGAGTATTTTAGGACTGAAGTTGTTTGTGCTTCGCGAACACAAGGCTTTGACCGCGTTCGCGAAGAAGGTTCACCTGGGCAGTATTAAACATTTCAAAAACGAGAGTTTGTCCATTTTTATCAAAACTTGAGTTTGGGAGCTCGGAATTGGACAAGACTTTGAGGGATTTTCAGAGATATCAATTGCGTAATAAGTCTACACTTGATTTTTGTTATATCCCACTACTCTATCCTTAATTTATCATTTAATTCCGGATTTTGGGCAAATTGGAAAGAAGTTCTTCAACTAAGATTTTGTTTGATGGGGATTTTGACATCAGTTTTGAATAATTTTGGTACGAGTGAACTCATGAGTGAATAGTGGTTCATAATTTGTGATTTTTACTCAATTCCAAGACGTGGGCTAGGGGAGGCATTTTGAGCGATTTTCCAATTTCTTGCCTTAACTTTGATTATGTTCGCTAGATTAGCTTCTTGTAGTTATATTTATGTTATGTAATTGGTTTTGGCCAGATTCGGGAGAGTCGAATATTCGTGGAAAGAGCATTATTTCGGATTTATTTGAGCTTGGTTTGATGTCACGATCCAAAATCCATTAGGTCATGATGGCGCGGAACACCATTGTCAGGCAAGCCAATCATTAATAGTTAAGTTAAATTCCTGTTTTAATATTTGGAAATCGTTACATAATAACAATCGAACAAAAATATTCTAAGTAAATTTGATAGATTAAACATCCATTTTGTAATAAAACTGCTTCCCAAACACATCCCAGAACCCGGTGTCACAAGTGCATGAGCGAACTTCTAAGAATTTGTACAAATACTACCATGCCTGTCCGGAATACAAGTTGGACAAGGACTTTAAAAATGAAAAATACAACACATAGAGGAAGACTCTACCGGCTGCGGGTCATCTCCGGGTGATGCAGCTCGTCTAAGTCTCCAAGTCAACCACAATGATGTGAGGGTACCTGTGCAATAAAAAAGCACAGCAAGTGTAGCATGAGTACGAAAACAACGTTTAATCAGTAAGTGTCCCGCCTAACCTCATAGAGGTAGTGACGAGAGGTCGAATTAGACACTTGCTAGAAGTCGATTTATTAAGAACAAAGTGGGACACTGAGCATGAATATCACAGAAGGTTTAACAAGTAATGATAGGAAACAACAACTACATCTCATATTTCTTTTCCAACTTTAAAACCTTCGTCATTTCAGTTGCAAATCTCATAAAATCCAGGCTAGTAAGAAGATCAAAGATCACAAGAAGTACGCATCAAATATCATGCGCAAACAATGCCGAGGGTCGAACAGCGCGGACCAACAATAATAAATGTGCACTACTGAGGGTCGAACGGCTAAAACCATAGATGCATCTATTTGCCCCGCTTGCGAATCGATCATGCGATGCGATTATACATAAATACAAGGTTATCCTGCTCGCGAATCATACATGCGACTCATAGATACACATATTCACACAATAAGTCCACATTTTTATCAAGAAAGCAGTTACCCAGGAAAGTGGTAAAATTTTCCTTAAAGGAACACGAAATATAGCATTTAAATCTTTATTTTGAAACTCATTTGCCAAGATTAATAATATTCAATAATATAACTTTATCAGGAACACAATCAACCACGGAGGAATCAATTCTCTTTCTAAATGATTAATACAGGTACACCCTAGCCTTCTTAGGAAATAAATTACCAATTAAATAGCATTATAAGTCTAATATTATTGGCAGGATCACATGTACAACACGTAAGGCATGCTAGTGGGTCATAGACTACCCGGACATGGAATAACAGTAGCTACACACGGACTCCCGTCACCTCGTGCGTACGTAGCCCCCGCAAATAATAGCATATATTCATTTAATTCACCTATGGGCCCCCTCACAAAGTTCGAAATGAGACTTACCTCGCTCAGGAATTCCATAACCGGCTCCCAAGTCCTTCCGATGACTCCAATTGATGCACAACGTCCCAAAACTAGCCAAATAACGGCAAACCAATGGAAATATACTCTAATATTTCTTAACAATTCAAATTATATAAACTCCCATCTCCGCTCAAGGAATTGACCAAAATGCCTTCGTGCCCACGTGCCCGGATTCCGAAATTTCTCTAAAGATAAACTCTACCCGTAGTCTTACTAGCTCAAGTATACAATTTAGTCTAATTTCCATGCTCAAATTCGTGGTAAAAATCCAAAACACTGAATTCTAGGTTTTCTTGAAAATTCCATATTTTCCACAAATTCCGTACTCAAATCCGTACCTAGACCATGCATTTAACTTAAAAACGAGTTGGAATAACTTACCTTGTGATCCTTGACGAAAATCCCTCCTTGAAGCTCTCCACATCGCCCATACCAAATGAAAATAGGAGAAGAAATGACAACTTTTCCGTTTTTAAAAAAGTTTGCCCAGGCTCATTTCCGCACTTGCGGTCCCCATCTCACACCTGCGCTTCCGCAGGTGCGACCAAATTCCCGTACATGCATTTTCCTCAGCTCCAGCCAAACCTCGCATCTGCGGCGAAAGCCTCGCAGGTGCGGTCACACCAGATGACAAAAACTTCAACCCTTCTTCAAACTCCAAATTTGATCCGTTAACCACCCAGAATCCACCCAAGGCCCCCGGGACCCCGTCTAATTACACCAACCTGTTCCAAAACATAGTGCGGACTATCTCGAGGCCTCAAATCACATCAAACAACATCGAAACAACGAATCACACTCCAATCCAATCTTTAAGAGCTTAGGAATTTCAAACTTCTACATCCGACGCCGAAACCTATCAAATCACATCCGATTGACCCCAAAGTTTGCACACAAGTCATATTCGACATTACATACCTGCTCCAACTTTCGGAATCGCATTCCGACCCCTATATCAAAATTGCCAATTCCGGTTGGATTTCTCAAATACATTCAAATTTCTCTCTTTAGCCAAATGACTTCAAAATAACCTACGGACATCCGAATTCATTTCCGATCGCGCTCCCAACTCCAGAATCCTCATACGAAGATGTTCCCAGACTCGGAATCCTAAATGGACATCTATAACACTGGAATACCTTCCAACTCAACTTTTTGAAATTCTTCTAAAATGTTGACTTCCACAATATACGCCGAAACACTCCCGGGTTATCCAAAGCCCGATCCGGACATACGCCCAAGTCCGAAATCATAATACGAACCTGCAGGAACCTTCAAATCCTGATTCGGAGGTCGTTTACTCAAAATTCCAATCTTAGTTGAATCTTCCAACTTAAGGCTTCCGAAATGAGAATCTTCTTTCCAATTTGACTCCGAACTTCTTGAAATTCAACTCTGAGCACACCTACGAGTCATCATATCTGAAATGGAGCTGCTCATGACTTCAAACCGCTGAACGACATGCTAGAGCTCAAAACAACCGGTCGGGTCGTTATATTCGAGGTAAGCGGCTTCCCTAACCTTGTGTGGGGGAACTCCCCTTAGGATTTGGTATTTTTTTTATATATGAGCGTCGTGTATGTTAGTTGACGAGTATGTACATGGGCTAATAGATGTAAAAACCCGATTTTCACTAAATAGTAACATGCCTTTCCTCTTATTTGAATTCATTATCATGTACAGTTTCCTGTTAGACTAAGAAAGCATGCCTACTTGCCTTAACTGTTTACTTGAACTACGTGCAGCATGTTTAGTAGTTTTACCTGCCTTCCTTAACTTGTACTTAGGTTAAATTGTAAGATTTCGTACCGTAACTATTGCATCCTGTTATTTGGCTGCATATTTACTTTGGAACTACGGAACGGTATTCTGGGAGATCCCCCTGTACTGCATATTTACTTTGTGACTACGAAACGGTATTCCGGGAGATCCCCCTTTCTGGCATATTTCCTTTGGGACAACGGAACTCTATTCCGGTAGATCCCCCTGCACATTTATGTTTGGGACTACGAGACGGTATCTCGTGAGATCCCCTGTTGATTTGTTGTGTATTGAGATGTTGTTTTCCATGATTTCTCCCTTGTTACATTTCAGTCTTTACTTCTGCGATCTTTAATTTTCGCTTTACCTTATTATATAAATATGTTCTGGTAGGGCCCTAACCTGACCTCGTCACTACTCGACCGAGGTTAGGCTTGGTACTTACTGGGTACCATTGTGATGTACTCACGTCCTTTCCTGCACATGTTTTTCGTGTGCAGATCCAGGTACATCTTACCCGCCTCATCATTTGTGCAGTCGCTGCAGCTTATCAGAGACTTCAAGGTACATCTGCCTGTGCCCGCAGATCCTCTTAGTCCCCCATATATCCTTTATGTTGTTTTCCTCCTTTATTTTTCTTTAGACACTATGTATAGAAAACAGTTAGACAAATTTCGTAGAGCTTGTGACTCGTGACTACCGGGTTTTGGGGAATACTGTTTATATTCGACTGCTGGTGTTCTTGTATATACCGAGCGGCCTTTTTATCGATTCATAATATTATTGAAGTTTAGTTGATATTTATTTCTTTATTTATGTTATTTTGAAATTATTAGGCTTATTTAGTCTTAGCGACTAGGTGCCGTCACGACGCCTTACGGAGGGAGAAATGGGTCGTGACAACCACTGGGCATAAACATATTTTAAAAACGGGACTTATGTTATTTTTGCTAATTTTCTTTCATTGTTGGGAGATTCTTGGAGCTCTTAGAAGGGGGATTTCACCTAGTACTTTGAGGTAAGTATTTTCTTCACAATGTGAGTTTAATACATAGTTTATGGTAGATTATAACATGTAAATTAGTAAAAATCATGGGTTTAGGTAAAGGCCTAGTTTTTTTACATATATAAAAATAGGATTTAACCACAAAATCTTTTATGGAATTTAGTAAAAATCATATATTTGGGTTCATGAGCTTATGGATGACAACTTTCTTCAAAATTTTCCGGAATCCGGGCAGGTGGGCCCCGATGTGAAATTTAGGGATTCTTCAAATACGATTAGGAAATCACTTTGATAGTTAGACTTTTAAACATGTATTGACTATTTTATATAACATTTGACTAGCTTCGAGTCGTTTGGCACCGAATTGAGGGTTTGAGCACAATCTTGGATCGGAAAGTAGGCTTTGAGACAAGTAAGTCTCTTTTCTAACCTTGTAAGAGGGAATTAACCAAGTGAATTGATTAATATGTGCTTCTAATTATGTGGGATACGTAAGAACGAGGTGACGAGAGTTTGTACGTAGCTACTAATTATGCTTATGTTTGGGTAGTCTAGGACTTATACCATGCTATATTTACGGTGTTTGCACCCTACTTACTAGCTTAATTGCTTTAATCATGTTGGAACTTGATAAGTGAATGGTAGAAGGTTAAATTTCATTTACTTAAATTCTTGGACGGGCCACTTGGTTGTTATTGATAATTGGTGTATCTTTAAATAATTGCCTCTTAATAAATCTTGAATTGGCTGTTACAAAGTATTTTCTCTTTTTGTGCAGCGGGTCGAACGCCTTGGTAGCAAATAGATGTATCTATGATTCGTGTCGTTCGGCCCTCGGCAGTGCACAATTTAAGTATTTTGATGTTGTATTGGGCCGTACGACATCGGCATAAATTGCATGTGATAAATCTTTTGAACCAATAATAATTGATATTGTTTCATTGACTTGAAGTATAAATTGTTAAATGATGAAAATAAACTTGGGATATTCTAATAGCGAAAGGATTTTTTATTATCTATGTTATTGAGTTTTCAGATATATTTCTGTAATCCATGCTTAGTTATTATTTTGACATTTTATTGTTAGCCCATAGTAAGTGTCAAAGCCGACCCCTCGTCATCACTTTTTCAAGGTTAGACTGGTTACTTGTTGGGTACATGTTGCCACGCTACACTTCTGCACTTAATGTGCAGGATCTGAGGCAGGTGCATTTGGATAATAGTTTGGCGCGCACACTTGATCATTACTACTAGACTACACGGTGAGCTGCCTTCCGAGTTGTTGTGCAGCAACCAAATTTTTCCTTTTGCATATATTTTCTGTCTACTTCATTTCAGACAGTTGCATAGATCTCTTTTGTATATTCTACTAGTTGCTCATACACTTGTGACACCAGGTCTTGTTGGTTTAAGCTAGTAGACACTTGATGTTTTTATCTTATTTACCTCACAGGATTAAAAATCTTGATCTCTCATTTTTATTAAATGCTTACTTCTTATTTATGCACAAACTAAAAATTAACTATTTCAAATATTTAAAAGAAAGGATCGCAGAGTTAGTTCACTATAGGCTTCCCTAGCGGTAACGTTGGGCGCCATCACGGCCCATAGGAGAAGTTGGATCGTGATAGGATAAACTAATACAAGTAAGAATAGACTGACTATGACAATTTAGAACATGATGGGTGTGTTTGGTATAACGGAAAATGTTTTTCGTGAAAAATATTTTTCGTGGAAATGTTTTCTTGGAAAACAAGTAGTAATCTTATTCATTTTTTGGTGTTTGGTACGCAAATTAAGGAAATGACTTCTCAAGAGTATTCATAAATAATTTACATATAATAAACATGAATTCACAAACTTTTGAACCAACAATCTTCCCAACCCACAAATTTCATAAACTTCCGAACCGCTAAACTTTCGAAACCGCAAAGTTTCAAACCCGTAAACTTTATAATTTATAAACCCGTAAACATCCAGATACATAAACCTCAAAACTCATAACTTTGGAACTTAAAAATAAAATAAAAAACTAAAACTGAAAAATATATTAAAAAATATTTTTTTCCGAGGGGGGGGGGGCATAAAAACAGAAAAATAGAAATTTGAAATTTCAAAAAAAAGTAAAAAAGCAAAAACGTTTTTTTGTGCGGGGTGGTGTAGGGTGGGGGCAGTGAGGGTGGGGGATGGGTGGTGTAGAAAAACGAAAAAAGAGAAATTTAAAATTGCAAAAAAGAAGGGTAAAAAAATTAATTTTTTTGCAGGAGGGGTGAGTGGGCGAAGGGGTAGTAGGGTGGGCGGTAACGGAAAAACAAAAATTTGAAAAAGCCTTTTTGGAGAGAGAGGGTGGGGAAGGTTGAGAAGGAGTTTTGAAAATGTTTTTCCTTCTCTTGATAAGAAAAATATTTTTGTCCAATTGGAGGAAAATGAGTTCATAAGAAAAATCTTTTCCAACCAAACATGGGAAAATTAAAAAATATTTTCCTTCATACCAAACATACCCGATATCACAATTCAATTAAAGCATGAAAAGAGTCTAAGTAGCCTAAACCAATCAAATACCATATACAACCTGTGTGCCCACTCGTCACCTTGCGTAGACGGCTTTCACATAGTACAAATGACACAATCAATCCCATGTCCTAAAGGGTAGTTTCCCCACACAAAGTTAGGCAATATACTTACCTCTACTACCTCGGAAATAGCTTTTCCCCTAAAAATTTCCTCCACACAACTTAAATCTAACCAAAGTCGATTTAATATCATCAAACAATGCAAGAAAAATCAATTACAATAGATAAAGCTAAGATCTTCACACTTTTCCCAAAAAATTAACAAAAGTCAACCCAGGACCCGCCCGGTCTAAACACTGGTTTAAAGGTAGATTCCGACTGTGTATGATTAGTTTCAAAATTTCAGTCCAAATCGACTCTCAAAACTCAAATTCTTATTTTTCAAAAATTTGGCAAGGTTTCACAAATTTTCACTTTCATTCACATGATTTTGATATTTAAATCTAAGATATATTGATGAAATGTAGTTGGAAATAAATTAAAATCACTTACCCGAAGTTTGTAGATGAAAATCTCCTCCCCAAATCAACCCCTACCGAGTCTAGGGTTCTAAAATATGAGAATATGAAATGAAATCTCGACCTTCAGCCCTTTTTATCAGTTGTAGATGTCACAATTGTTACATGGTTCGCAATTGCGAAGTATTCCTCACAAATGCGGCCACTGACAGTCCTATGAGAGGTCACAGTTGTGACTTTGGCTTCGCATTTGCGAAGCCTGACTCCATCACAAATGCCACTGTTTTGCCGCAAATGCGAACTACCCCTCTACGTGAGCTACTTCGTAATTGCAAGCCAGGTAAGCCCCCTTTCTATGCTCGAAATTACGAACCTAGTGTTCGCAAATGCGACACCAGAGGCACCAAACACCAGAATTTTTATTTTCAGTTCAAAACATGTCCGAGCCCTCGGGGCTCCAAATCAAATATGCATACAAGTCTAAAATCATCATACTTGCACGATCAGAACACAAATATAGTATCTAAAACAACGAATCGAATAGTAAGACACATAAGTTTCACAGTAAATTTCAAGAATATTTAGATATGCAACTAAACGTCCAAATCTTAACAATTCAACTCCAAATGATACCAAATTTTGAAGACAAGTTCTAAATAGCATAACAGACCTATTCTAGGCCCCATAATCAAATTCTAAACTTGATTTCTAAAAGTCAACATACGGTCTAACCTTAAAACTTCACATTTCTAAATTTCGGCAAAATAACACAAATCAGCCTACAGATTTCTAAATTCAATTTTGGACGTATGAGCAAGTCTAAAATCATGATACGAACCTATCATAGCCATCAACCCACTGTTCTTGGGTAATTTTAACAAATGTCAAAGTTTAGCCAACATTTTAAATTTAAGCGTCTGAGTCAAGAATCAAAGGGGCCAAATTAGTCCGAAGGCTTCCCCGAATGAAACTAACCAACTCCGCTAGTCATAAAACCATAAACACGCATGTGTGAAGTATCAAAAGGGAAAATTGACGAAATTACACAAAACAACTGGTTAGGTCGTTACACATATGGCGCTTGTATTACATGCACTATAATATTCTGGTTGTCTGAATCACCGTCATGATAATTCATCGGTATAGTTCATGTAATGCATGCGCTATATGACCATTCTTTATACTTTTTGAATCATAGCCCTGATAATTGTACGACACAGAACCTATCGTATGCATATTTTTCGGGTGCCGAAGCCACTTGTAGTTTCTTACTAAAGTGAAACATCCATTCTTGATATAACTGACCGGAATTTCCAGCGTTGGGACCGTGATGGCGCCTAACATTACACTTGTTATTATTTGGCCAATTCCTTGCATTTATGTGATTATCAGTAAACAAGCTATAATAAATCGATATATATATATATATATAACATTAATTACATACTAGCACTACCTAGAATCCGGAGTCACAAATCACGAACATACTAAGAATTTACTACAAGTATTTGTCCGAAAGAAAATACATTTGTTTGTGAAATAAGAAAAAAAAAAGTAAAGTATGGGGGTATATGAGGGGACTCCAGGGCTTGCGGAGACCAACAGAACTACCTTGGGTCTCCTAACTGTGAAGTCTATAGCCAACCTCTCGATCAACCCGAACCTGCTCCAAATCTGCACAGGAAGTGCAGAGTGCAGTATCAGTACAACCGACCCCATGTAACGGTAATTGCCGAGCCTAACCTCGACGAAGGAGTGACAAGGCTACAACGGGACACTACGGTATATAATAAAAGCAGAAAGGAAGACACAATATAGTAAAGCAGCAACTTGCAAGAAGTAAATACAATGGCCAACGTATTTCATCAGTGTTCAGCTATTACCAATCCTTAAGTGCATTTCAAGACTATTGTACAACTAACACAGTAAAAGAAAAGTATAAAAATATAGATTATTGCGGCGCGCAACCCGATCCCATCGTACGTATCGTATTCCTCCCTTATTTCCCCTCAATAAGATAAAAACAGCACATAACTAAAAGTGTTGCGGCGTACAACCTGATCCTACCATATCACAATAATCACAATCACAGTTCACCTTTATTTCACTAGATTTCACCCTTATTACACCTATTGCGGTGTGCAACCCGATCCAATTGTACAATGTCAAATCACCCTTATTCCTTCTCAATATATATCAATTCCACCTATTGCGGCGCGCAACCCGATCCCACCATATCAGCACCAATTACTCACTAAGTACAGAAAATTCACAAATTCAACACATAACCCCTCATAATACTCAAACTTCAAAACAAAGTAAATGGACAGCTTGTACTTTATAAAACCTTACACAAGTAATACTACTCCACGAGACCAATCCAGAATATATCATTAAAGCACCAATAAAACAACTTAAGCAATTAGTAGGAGACAATTAAGCTATGGGATAACTAATACTTTCAACAAGGAGAAACAATATCTAACACGTAGATATTAGGCATGAAAATATAAGAAAATCAGGTAACAATTAAGGCAAGGAAAGAAACAATATAAGAAGAACGGGAAAGAAGCAGGCAAGACAGATAAATTGGCGACGCATAAGTACTCGTCACCTCACATATACGCTGCTCATATGATTTTCATACAGAAATTAAGGCAAGGGTTACTAATCCCTTAAGTCAAAGTTAGACACAAACATACCTCGCTCCACGGGCCACTGAATGTTCAACTGCCACTTTTCCTCTAGTATCCACCTCCAAACCACTCGTATCTAGCCACAATTAACTCAATAACATCAAATATTTCTAAAGGAATCATTTACAATTCATAAATGTTGGTTTCCCAAACATTCCCCCAAAAATTCAAAAATCGACCTCGGGTCCGCTTGGTCAAAACTCGAGGTTCAGACCTAAACCCATTCACTCATTCACCCCGAGCCCGATTATGTAATTATTTTTGAGATCCGACCTTTGATGTCTAAATCCCAATTTTCCAAAAATCCCTAGTTCTACTCAAACCCCCAATTTCTACCATGGAAATCCTAGATTTTAGGTTTAAAATTCATGAAATATGATGGAAAATTGAAAGAAAGTGGGTTAGGATCACTTACCAAAGTTTTGGGGAAGAATTGGTCTTGGAAGAATCTCCTCTAGGGTTCTAGGATTTGAAAAGTTGATAAATGAATCAAAATCCCGTCCAAAAATCATTTTGATCAGTTGCAGGTGTTGCATTTGCAACTTGGGGTTCGCAAATGCAAGCGCCACAAATGCGAAGAACATGTCGCAAATGCGAAGGTCTCCCATTCCTACTATCTTCGCAATTGCGAAGAAACTCTCGCAAATGCGAGCATGATCATTTCGCAAATGCGAATAATTTGTTCGCAAATGCGAGAAATAGCTCGGGATTATGGAACCTGCATGGGTCTCAATTGTGAAGCCTGATCTCGCAAATGCGAGATTAGAGTCCTGCATCAGATAAGTTACACCAGCAAATGTTCTAAGTCCCAATCTCACTCTGTAGCCAATTAGAAACTCACCTGAGCCCTCGGGGCTCCAAACCAAGCATGCACACAAGTCTAGAAACATCATACAAACTTTCTCGCGCAATCAAATCGCAAAAATAACACCTAGAACTACGAATTGAACCCCAAATCACATGAATTTTTCAAGAAAACTTTGAAATTCCTATTTTCACAATCGGACATCCGAATCACGTCAAATCAACACCCTTTTTCATAAAAATTCACAGATAAGTCATAATTATAGTATTGGACATGTAACGGGTTCCGGAACCAGAATACAGACCCGTTATCCACAAGGTAAAACATAGGTCAAACACTTCAATTTCATTAAGCTTTCAACTTTTAAATTTTGACATAGTCTGATATCTCATGCTAGGGACTTCCGATTTCAATTCCGGGCATACGCCCAAGTCCCAAATCACAATACGGACCCACCATGACCGTCAAAACCTGAATCCGGTCTTGTTTACTAAAACCGTTGACCAAAGTTAAATAAAATGAAGTTTTTAGGTAAAATATCTTATTTTTATCAAGTTTTAACATAAAAGCTTTTCGGAAAGACGCTCAAACTGCGCACGCAACTCGAGAAAGGCTAAAACATGACTTTTAAAGATTTCGAATCGCAGAATTATGTTTAAATTACAAGATGAGCTATCGGGTCATCACATTCTCCAGCTCTAAAACAATCGTTCGTCCTCGAACGGACATAGAAAAGTACCTGAATTGGTGAATATGTGGGGATATCTACTTCTCATGTCTGACTCGGACTCCCAAGTAGCTGCCTCGTCGGGCTGACCTCTCCACTGCACTCGAATTGAAGGATAACTCTTCGATCTCAACTGACAAACCTGCCGGGTTAGAATAGCCACTAGCTCCTCCTCATAAGTCAAATCCTTGTCGAACTGGACAGAGCTTAAATCTAATATATGGGACGGATTGCCATGATACTTCCGGAGCATGGACACATGGAACACTAGATGATTTGCTGATAACCCCTGAGGCAACGCAAGCCTGTACGCCAAAACTAACTCAGTAACATCAAATATTTCTAAAGGAATCAATTACAATGCATAAATGTTGATTTCCCAAACTTTCCCCCAAAATGTCAAAAATTGACCCCGAGCCCGCTTGGTCAAAACTCGAGGTTCAGACAAAAATTCACCCATTCACCCCCCCCCCC
>ML248778.1:21521-48247 GCA_005239495.1 Nicotiana undulata
AAAAAAAAAATCCCCCCCCCCCCCCCCCCCCCCCCCCCCGACCCAATTATGTAATTATTTTTGAAATCCGACCTCAATTTGAGGTCTAAATTCCAATTTCCCAATAATCCCTAATTCTACCTGATCGGGTCCAAGCCTATATTACTATTGAGTAGCAAGGATGGCAATGCAGTTTAAGCCCAACTAGGCCGGGATCGAATCCACAGGGAGCTTATCTGTTTGGAATTAGGTTTATATCTAAGTCTAGATGCGGTTTTTGTTCCTAATTACGCTTCCACATATTTGGATTTGATTTCTACTTCTAATTTTATTCTATTGTATGCTATAATTGAAATTGAGGACAATATTTTTGTTGATGTTTTTCAAGTGTTTAAAAGAGACTAGGGTAGTGACTTCTACCTAGGTTTATATCTAACGGGTAGACAGAATCTTTGTCAAACTTGATTAGTTGGGGTCGTAATATAGCTATCACACTCGGGTACTCACTCTATACCTGTCGGTAGTTTGAGTGATTTTGCCCAATTTGGCTTTCTCAAGTCCAAATGGGTATTCATGCAATTCAAGTGATTAGCTCTAGTCGGGTATTACTTTCTCTAGGTTTAACCCTTTAATTTGGCTATCAATTTCTGTAGTTCACCCTAATTCCTTGTTAGCCTAGTTTTCCTAGATATAGTCCCACTTTCTCAAGTAGAGACTAAGTCATAAGTGCATGAATCAATGTTTGCAACCATTAATTCTATAGTTCTAGCAAGAACTAGGCTAAATATCACTAACCCATTCACATTCAAGCCCTAAAATCCAACACCCATTAAATACCCACACTAGGGTTGTGTCATAACCCTAGCTATGAGTTAAGCTACTCATGGAAATAAAAGAAATAGAAGATGAAATGAAGATAAAATCCATAACATATGATTAAGGAATGAAAATCTAATGTTAAAAGATGAATCCAGTATAATATTTCCCAAAACATAAAACTCAGTCGTCTCAGGAACTCATACAATACATAACATAACCTAAAATTGAAAAAAAGTTCTATTTATACTATGCTGAAAATATCTAACAAAAATGCCCTTGCGGAGGTTGTGCGGCCACATAATACTGAGTGTGGTCGCACCATTTCTTTCGCTGCCGCACAATACTAATCGCGGTCCGCATTTTTCAATTTTTGATCTGGGTTGAGCTGAGTTTCGCGAACCGTATAATTTCAATTTTGTGACCGCACAATTCTGACACGGACCGCATTTCTCTCTTTTGCTCAGGTTGAAAGCTCTCTAAACCTCAATCATCAAGGTCCGTGTAATTCCAATAGCGCTGCACAGGTACTCTCGCGGCCGCCCATTTTTGGTGTGGTCTGCGCTCATCTTTTTGCCCAAAAAAAAGCACACTCTCTGAATCTCCCTTATGCGGACCGCGTAATTATGGTTGCGGTCACGTCATGCCTTTCGTGGCTGCACAATATTTGTGCGGTCCGCGCTTCAGAGCTCTTTTCCCAGTCTTCATTTTTGTTCAACTTTTGACTCCTTTATTAGATGATTATGGTTCCTTTGGCTCATTTTGAACAATTACTGCAAGCAAGCATATTTCATTAGTTTCCAGGAATACCTTCAAGCATTTTTGGCCTAAAACACAAGTAAAAGAGAGCAAATAATAGGTTAAAATCTATACTTATCAACTCCCCCAAACTTAAGCTTTTTCTTGTCCTCAAGCAAATAAGGTAATTCCCACCTCCACAAGGAAAAAAGGATATTTCAGCTGGCCTAATGTGAATCAATCAAGCATCAATTGAGACTAACAATTACCCTCAACACAAATGAATTATCAACAACACCAATTTTGACCTTTTGAGTACCATTGTTCTAATGTGACATTAGAGCAACAAGAGTTTACTCGATTCATCAAGAAAGTTCTCTCTATCACGTAGGTCATTGTGGAGCCCAAACTCCTCCTCCTCTACTCTCCACGAGCAAATCTCACTTTTGAATGTAGCACTCAAAACAAGGATTGTGAAGAAGTGTGCTCATCTCTCTCAAAAGAATGCCACAAGTCCGGCTCTAAGTACCATAAGCTTGTCCCTTATGTAAATCACCACTAATGTAAGCTCACTCAACTTGAAATCATATAGGGCTTTTGCGGGAATGTAATGAAGGCTTTTGGATCAAGGTAGGACTTATCGGACTATGATGGTTTCATCTTTCCTTAAGAACTCCATTTTCTCATTTCGGGTCATACTTTATTGACTCTTTGAGTCATTTTCTTCTTCTTCTTCAGGGGAACTAGAGAGACACACTGTCACTCTTTCTTTCTCATGACAATCATTTTTCTCCTTTTCTAATCACTCCATGCCTTTCATCGTTGTGTTCTTTGAATCACTTCAACTTTAGCTTTATTTTTGAGATATTTCTATTAGGCCTTTCTTCCTTTTCTTTGCCATTCCTTTTCTTCATTTCTTTTTCTTCTTTGTACCTTTTATCACTTTCAAATTCCTCGTCTCTCCCCCAAACTTATGCTTTTTCCAATTGTTTACCACGAATGCTAAGGAAAGATCAGGTGCCAAGAGAGGGTCATTATAAAATGGATAAAGGCTTGTAATGTGGCTATTAAATTAAAAAGTCTTAGGCTTAAAGGGGTTTACTAGGGATATCATATTGGTAGCTTTAAAGTTTTAAATAGGATCAAGGAGAGCCTACAATCATTTCTCAAGTCGAGATACACTTAGAATTTCACCTAGAAAAACATTCAGGGCATGTTCTAGACTTATTGGCGCGGAACTTGGACCTGAAATTCAATACCTCACCTTTCAAGCTGCTGGATTGTTAAAGAGAACAGAGTCGAGGGCCCACAACAACCCTAGCTCATATTGAAGATCACAAATGGCTCAAGGAAACCACTTGATGATTGTTTTATTCAACTCAATAGTCTAAAGGTCACAATTAGGGCTAATCTTTGCCAATCAACATGTTTCTAACCATAAGATCGGAGGTAAATGTGTTAGTACCAAGAGAAGCTTGATGGAGAAACTTTTATTCATTACTACTATATATACCAAAATATAAAGAAAGCGGACTCAATCCCTTAGAAAGGTTGTCACGCCATCCATCGTTGGAAAGAGCCACCTAGTTCACACAACATCTACCTTTGGAAAGAACTGTGGTATTAAGAAAAACAAAGGCTTATTGTTCACACAAAACGTAAAAAAACACTAACAACTTAAACAGAAGCTACTAAAGGAAATAAGAAGCTATGCTATCAAGGAAAAATAACGAAAGAAGTTATGAAGTAAACTACGGAAAGTAAACTGAATATGTACAAAATGGAATAAAACTAATATATACATAATATGAAATGACTATATACATCGAATGGTAAAATTATATACATACCAAAAGTGAAAATAAAGATAAAGAAATATATTATAATTGTTATTACATACAAAATGTCATCAAATCAAAATGGACCACCCCACAAATGGTAAATAGTATTGTCCTCAATGCTACTGACAAAATAAGAACAGGAAAAAGGGGTAGAGAGTAAAAAGAACTCCCTATGTGGTCTCTGTCTGCATCGGGTCTTGAATATGAATAGGGTCCTCGGACTGCATGGGCTCATCAACACCCTCCGTTTCCTCTAACCGGATCTCCAAATCCTCTGACAGGGGGACTACGGGGTTGCTGAGCATCTGAATCATCTCCAAAGCAATGTGTGAAGTGACAGCCGGCTCTTCAGACTGGCCGGCTGCTGCCTCTGGTACCTCAAGATCTACTGCATCTGTTGTTGGGACTGGCTCCTCCATGAGCAAGTCCAATGGAATATCTCCCACAGAAGCAATCTTCTCAACCTCCTTGCTCAACTTCTCCACTGACTCCTTAGATGCAAGAGTCATTCGCATCTTCTTCATCTGCTTCCCCAAATCCTTGATGACCCGATCAAGAGTCTCCCAAATCTTCTTTTGGTTTTCCAGAATCTTCTTCTGGTTGTCCAGAATCATCTTCAAGGAGTCCTCCACTGATGAAAGTAACTGAAGTTGTGATGGGGCTGAAGATTGTGCTTCCACGGCACTGGATATGGCAGTCAGCTTTGTTGTAGCTGCCTATATCCAGTTGTTGAGACTGGATAGTTACTTTGAAACTTGCAGTGCAGTCTGAGGGTAGGTAAAAGATGAAGGCACTGACACTGGCACTGAGAGGGATGGCCCGGAGGATGGGGGGCATGGAAGCTGCTCTAATAGAAGTACATGTTGCTATGGGGGGCTCTGACCCGGTGGCCACTACCCTTGGCTCTTCAGACTGGCCAGTGGAGGTAGTGGCTTTACCCTTGGCTTTAGGGTTGTCCGCTTTCTGGAGGTGATACCATGAGAAAGTCTTTTAAGCCTTCACCTCAACATCAAATTGCCTCGTCTCTACCCCATGGTCTTGGAGATACTCAGTCAGGAAGTTGGGGTAGGGATAAGATATTTCTTCTTTGTTGACCGCTCTGGAGATGGAGTAGGACATCACGTTCTCCACATTAATCAAATAGCCTGCCATGATGTAAGCTACTAAAACTACATGGGTGAGTGGGAGGACATTCTCCTTCTAGCAAGGGTCGAGCCGGTTGCCCCCCAATGTTTGCCACCCTTTGGATTCAAAGTTATGGGTGGCTCTGACAATCTGAACTCCTGTTGTGATACATGCAGATGTTGTCCACAGAATAGAAAGAATCTCAGCTAGCCATGGATGGGCTGCTTCACCCAAGTCTAGCTTCTCCAGGTAATGCACTACCTCAACCTCCTCAAATCCGGTATATTTGTTCAGTGTGTGGCCATCATACCAGATTTTCAAGTTCCGGATCTTCGTCACATTGGTACCCTTTTTATGTGGGAAACATTTGAATAAAATTCCTTGATGAGGTATTCATTGGCATCTACCACTCGTCCGGTGAAATACTTCCATCTCTTTCTCTCCTCAAATCGTTTTAGGACATTTGGATTGTGTGGGTTTAGGTCTTTGGTTATGAATTGTCGCTCAAGAGTGAGAGACCTTTGGGGCCACCATTGCCGGAATTTGGCATATGCCTTCTTGCTCACAAATCTATCATCCCACACCTCGGGCTTCCTTGACCTAGCCAGGCCTCCTACATTTGTGTCACCCCATTTCCCATCATCCGGGACCTCATCATCATAATCTAAATTTATAGGGGCAACTGCTGAGGCTGGTGTAGTAGCAGGTGGGGATGATGGTTCCGATGTCTGAATACCTCCCTCAAATCCATCAAACAAACCAGATGAGGAGGTAGGTTCATTGACTAAGCAGAATGGTTATGATTGTGCCCCCGGTTGAGGTTGTACAGATTCCCCTTCAGAAGTCTCTTGGGATAGGAGATATTCACTGGTGTCCGAGGACTCCGGAGGAGGTCTAACGAGGGTAGTCTTTTTTCCCATGACCCTCCCATTAGAAGTGTCACCTTTACCACGAGAACGCACCATTGTGTGCAACACACAAGTAGTGAAAGTCGGTTAGAATTGGGATTCAACATGTGTTAAAGAATTACAGTTGGAAAAAAAGCCAGTGCTTCTCAGAGCAAGGCAGAGCAGACTGCACAAAAGTGAGTGTGACCGCGGACTGCCCATCGCGGACCGCACAAAAATAAGTGCGGCCACATAATGCTCATCACGGATCGCACAAAATTGAGTGCAGCCGCGAAGGTACCAGGATCAGACTACTGGTACTCTGAAGTTAACCAACCGCGGACCGCACAAAATTGAGTGCGGCCGCATAACACCCATCGCGAACCACACTATTTTGGGTGCGGCCGCATAAGCACTTTGATGGGTCTCTGATGTTCAACTGTGCGTACCGCACAAAATTGGGTGCGGCCGCAAAACATCAACCGCGGACCGCACAAAATTTACTGCGGCCACAAAATTTAAACAATTAAGAGTGCTTTGGAACTAGGGTATCGCGGACCGCATAATTTTGTATGCGGTCGCATACCCTATCGCGGACCGCACAAAAATGTGTGCGGCCGCGAAATTCAAGTCAGATCGCCACTTTTGAACAACTAATACTAGGGTTTCACTAATTATACAAGATTTATGGCAATTAAGCATGAAATGCTACTAACAATAGCCCCCATTATGCATTTAAACACTACCCACATGCTTCTAAATAAGAATTAAGCATCATTTTGACATATTTGGCATGGACCTAACCCTAACTAAAGAAGAAAACTAAACAAAAGAGAAAAAATAGAAATAAATGAAATTAATTCATTGAAATGAACATACCAGTAGTGAGAAGTAGTAGGAAATCAACACCTGATGAATAAAAGATGAGATAGAATAGCAAGAAAAAGTGCACTGGTCTTTAGGGTTGTTTGAGTAGTCAGAGTTCGTCAAGTGTGAACAGTCCTAAAAAGGTATATTTATACTCCGACCCACAGTTAACCAGCGACTTACCTGAGTGCGGCTGCACAATTTTAGTGCGGTCTGCACTCTTTACCTTTTGTAACTCATCATCAGAGCCATTGTCGTGGTTCGCATAAAAATGGCAGCGCCCGCACAATTTGTGTGGTCCGCATAGTTTTGACCGCGGCCGTGAATCCTTAAGTGATTTTGACAGGCCAAACTTCAGAGAGTTGGAATTTTCCATCATCCAGCTGCGTGACTGCACACAGAATTGTGCGGTACGCATAATTTCTGGCGCAGTCCCCGAAATTTTACCACTTAGCCAAATTTTTCCTTGTCAATTTCCTGCACTGCTCAACCAATAACTACATAAATTTCACAACCAGATAGTCCAAAGCAATTCCTAATCTAAGATGAAAATCAAAAGAAAGAAGAGAAAATAAATACATGGGTTGCCTCCCAAGAAGCGCCTATTTTGACGTCGCGGCACGACGCATGTTACCATCACTCATTTGAAATAGATCAATGCCACAACGTGGCTATCATTAATCTTGAAAAGGTAGTGCTTCACCCGGTGCCCATTGACTCTAAAGATCTCACCATTCTTGTTTTTCAAATCTAGAGCACCAAAAGGAGTCACATGTACCACTTCAAAAGGACCACTCCACTTTGACTTTAGCTTTTCCGGAAACATCTGTAACCGAGAGTTGAATAGAAGAACAAATTCATATTCTTTGAATTCATTGTTGTGGATATACTTATCATGTAGGTACTTCATCTTGTCCTTATACAAGGACGAACTGGAGTAAGCATGGAACCGAAACTCATCAAGTTCATTCAATTTCTTTACCCGGAGATTTGCAGTTACATCCCATTCAAGGTTCAATTTCTTCAAATCCCACATGGCCTTGTGCTCTAATTCCACCGAGAGATGACATTCTTTCCCAAACACCAATAGGTACACAGACATACCAATTGGAGTCTTGTAAGTTGTTCTATAGGCCCATAAAGCATCGTCAAGTTTCCTTGACCAATCAGTTTGATTTGCATTGACAGTCTTGGATAGAATACTCTTGATTTCCATGTTGGAGACCTCAACATGTCCACTTGCCTGGGGGTGATAGGGGGTTGACATCTTATGAGTGACACCATATTTGGAGAGTAAAGTGTTAACGGCTTTGTTGCAAAAATGAGAACCCCCATCACTAATGATAGCCCTTGGGGTGCCGAACCTTGCGAATATGTTTTTCTTCAAGAAAGCCACCACACTTCGTGCCTCATTTTTAGGCAAATCCACAACTTCAACCAATTTGGAAACGTAATCCACAGGAACAAGAATATAAGTGTTCCCACATGAACTCACAAATGGACACATAAAGTCTATGCCCCACACATTGAAAATATCAATCTCGAGGATGGTGGTGAGCGGCATCTCATTCTTCTTGGATATCCCACTGGCTCTTTAGCACTCATCACAACGCAGAACAAGCTCACTAGCATCTTTGTACAAGGTAGGCCAATAGAATCAACATCTTAGGACCTTTGTATCAATTCTCGTCCCACCATGGTGACCACCATAGGGCGAGGAATTGCAAGCTTCAACAATACCCAATTGCTCTTCTTCTGAAAAGATATGGCTCATCCCAATAATAATCCAAGCAGTCCCGTTTGAGCTTCTTCCTTTGGTTTGAAGAGAACTCATTTAGGAAAATTTCTCTCACAAGATAGTTAGCCACATCGGTGAACCAAGGCATCCCGGTCAAAGACATGGAAAGGAGTTTTTCATCTGAAAACCAATCATTGATCTCAAGGCCATCATTGGGCCTCCCCTCCTCTTCCAATCGGGACAAGTGGTCCGCCACTTGATTCTCACTCCCTTTGCAGTATATGATTTCAAGATCAAACTCTTGTAGAAGAAGTACCCACCACATTAACCTAGCCTTAGAGTCCTTTTTACTCGCAAAGACAATGTCTAAGAGTTCTTTCCCGGTCACCGTATAGTATACTAGGGCATCGTTCATAGTCTTACTTGCATAGTAGACCGGATGAAATATCTTCTTGATTCTTTTCCACAATACCGCTCCTACCGCCACGTCGCTAAAATTGTGCATGAGCTCAAATTGTAAGCTCCAATTGGGTGCGGTAATGATGGTAGTGGTAGTCAACCTATACTTGAGTAGCTCAAAATCTTTCATACAATCATCATTGAACACAAACTTGGCCTCTTTTTCCAATAACTTGCACAAGGGGTTCACCACTTTTGAGAAATCCTTGATGAACTGACGGTAAAACCTCGCGTGACCTAGAAAGCTCCTCACTCCCTTGATGGAAGTAGGAGGAGGGAGTTTTGATATCACTTTAATTTTTGCTTTGTCCACTTAAACACCATTCTTGTAGATCTTATGGCCGAGGACAATGCCCTCATCGACCATAAAGTGGCACTTTTCCCAATTAAGAACTAAGTTGGTCTGTTCACAATGTGCCAAAACCTTGTCAAGATTATCCAAACATTCTTCAAAAGAATCCCCCCCAGTAGAGAAATCATCCATGAAAACCTCGAGGAATTCCTCCACTATATCTCTGAATATTGCCGTCATACACCGCTGAAAAGTTGCCGGTGCATTACATAAACCAAACGGCATCCTTGAGAATGCAAATGGGCCATACAGACAAGTGAAGGTGGTTTTTCCTTGGTCTTCAGGTGCAATAAGAATCTTGTTATATCCGAAATACCCATCCAAGAAACAATAATAAGCACATCTGGCAAGCCTATCCAACATATGATCAAGAAATGGAAACGGAAAATGGTCTTTCCGAGACACTTTGTTGAGCTTTCTATAAACCATGCATAACCCCCAATCGCTGACAGTTCTTGTGGGGATCAATTCATTTTTATCATTTTTTATCACAGTCATGCTTCCCTTCTTTGGGACACATTATACCGGTGAAGTCCATGAACTATCTGAAATGGGGTAGACAACCCCTGCATCTAGCCACTTGATGATCTCTTTCTTGACTACCTTTTTCATGGCCTCATTCAACCTTCTTTGATGTTCCACGAAGGGTTTGACATCCTCCTCCAATATGATTTGGTGCATGCAAAAGGTGGGGCTTATACCCCGAATATCCGTCAATGTCCAGCCTATTGCCTTTTTTCTCCTTTGGAGCACCGCAAGGGTGGAATCTACCTACACGTTAGTTAAGCACGAGGAAAGAATAACAGGTAATGTGGAACAAGGGCCTAAGAACTCATACCTGAGGTGTGAAGGCAAGGGCTTTGTCGTGCCCCTTTTGCTCGCAAAATCGAGTTTCGACACGTGACAACTCGTTTAAGGAAGTGTATTAAAAGAGAGAGTCGCCACCTAACGGATTTGTAACAACCCAAAATCCTAACTCGGGTCGTGATGGCGCCCGACACCGGGGTCAGGCAAGCCAACACTCGAATTACTAGGGATTTTCCCCTATTTAATTAAACATTCCATTGTGTGACAAGTTTTGAAGCTTAAGAACATTAAATGAAAAGGGTAATTAGCCAATTTGAACAAAAGTAGTCATAAAAATGCATGAGCCGATATGTATACAGACCCATAAACTATAGCATCTACCACGTGTGTACCAGGAACTAGTGTCACAAGTCCTAAGGGCATACTAACAGAATATACAAAAGATACAATGGAACTGTCCCACTGTCTGTAAGAAATAGACGGGAAATAACAAAAGAAGACTCCATAGTGTTGCCGAGGATCGCCAGGATAAGCAGCTCACCGTGAAGTCAGGTCCAACTATAATCAGAATCGAGCTCCGGACTGATAACCAGATGCACCAGCTCAGAACCTGTACAATTAAGTACAGAAGCATAGCATAAGTACATAAATAAATATGTACCAAGTGAGTATCCCGTCTAATCTTTAAGAAGTAGTGACGAGAGGTAGATTTGACACTTACTAGGGTCCAACAATATAATTTAACAGGATATGAGAAAAGCAATAGGCATACGAGGAAGATAAAGGAGTAAACATTAAAGGTAACTACAAATCAAATAAATACTGGAAGTAACTAAACAATTACCACTTCATTTTCCCCCCAAATATCCGTCAGTTCAATATCCATGAAATCATTAACAATTAAGCATGCGCATACGGGATAAAGAAAACCGGCCTGAGCCATCATAATAACAATATCTGTGCACTGCCGAGAGTCGAACGGCCCGAACCAAAATATATCTTTCAATCCGCCGTGGCGTACGGCCCGCTCCCATGAGAGTTGGGGGGAAAAAACTTCGCTCGCGGAATGTAAATTGTGAAGCGGTCACATGCACAAACAATATTTTCTTAATTAACTTTTAAGTGAAAAATTCCTTTAAATCTCCAAATTCCATGATATCAGGAAAACAAAGCTGCATATAACATGAATTCATAAATCATATAATTCATTTCGAGGAAGAACACAAGGCATGGTGTGGGCCTAACTACCCGGACATAACAATAATAGCCGCTACGTACGGACTCTCGTCTCTTTGTACGTACGTATCCCCCACAAACATCAACACATAGTCATTTAGATCACCTATGGGGACAATTCCTTCTTACAAGGTTAGAAAGGAGACTCACCTCGTGTCGAACCTACTCTCCGGGTCAAGAATGCACCCGAAATTCCGAACTCTTCTCCCTAGGACTCGAAACTAGTCCAATGTTACACAAGTTCATAAATTTATACTCAAAAGTATGACATTCCACTATTTACTTAGTTATTTCATCCTACTTGAAGAAATCCCAAAATTCACCCCCGGGCCCGAATGCTCGAATTTCGGAAATTTTTGAAGGAAACACTTACCCATAACCTAAGGATCGTTAATATATGGTTTTTGTATGATTTTATGGCAAATTAACGGGTAATTCCCTAAATTTTCATAAAGCCCTAGGTTATTACTCTAACCCTTGATTTCCACTAATTAGAAGGTTAATTTAACTAGGAATTCATGCATTAAACTAACAATAGGGTAGAATTCACTTACCTTTCAGTAGCTAGGTCGTGGGGCTCTTTTCCAAGCTCTCAAGGTCGTCTATGGTGGAAGAAAATGGAGTAAAATGTACAAATCCCGTGTTTTAAAGAACTCACTGCCTACCGTGGTTCCGCACTTGTGGCTTAAGGACCGCACCTGCGGTCTCGCACCTGCGGAATTGGGCTAGGGGGACAAAGCTCGCACCTGCGGAGAGGATCCCACACCTGCGACTCCGCTCCTGCGGAACTTGATCCGCATCTGCGAGAAAAAGGGCAGCCCACCTGAAAATCCACAAGCGAGGCTTGGACCGCAGGAGCGGTCCCGCACCTGCGACTGGGAAACCGCACATGCGGTCACACATACCAATAAGTCCTAAATCATAATAAGGATTCACTCGAGCCTTCAGAACACCCAAAACAACGCTAAAACTCAAAATCACACCTCAAAACCCCTAGAATCAAATTTAAGAACTTTAAGTTCTTGAATTCGCTATCAATGCGCCGAACCACCTATACTACTCGGAATGACCCCAACCTTTGCGAGAAAGTCATAAATGACATAATGGAACTATTTCCGGTCTAGAAATTCCGTTCGGACCTCGATAATACAAAAACACGTTCCAAACCAGAATTTGAACTTAAGGAGATTCCTATTTCACCATCAGGCGCTGAAACGCTCTCGGGTCATACAAAACCCGTTCCGAACATACGCCCAAGTCTTAAATCATCATAAGAAGCTACTGGAATCGTCGAAACTCGATTCGGATGTCGTTTATTCAAAATGTTGACCGAAGTCAAACTTGGCGTTAAAGGCCAACATTACGGAACCAAGTGTTCCTATACCACTCTAAATACTTCTCAATCCCGAACGACCTGCCCCCACAGGTCATAAATCATTAAAAACAACTACGGGGAGTCTCATTTAGGGGAACGGGGTCCGATAACGCAAAATGACCTGTCGGGTCTTACATTCTCCACCTCTTAAGTGGAAATATCTGCTCCGCATATCCACCTCGGACTCCAAGTCACCTCCTCGACTTGCTGGCCCCTCCACTGGACCTTCACAGCAGAAACTCTCTTGGATCTCATCTGGCGATCCTGTCTATCAATAATAGCAACTGGCTCCTCCTCGTAGCCCAAATTCTCATATAACTTAATGGTGCTGAAATCAACCACGTGAGAGAAGTCAGCGTGGTACCTCCGGAGCATGGATACATGAAAGACCTGATGAACTCTTGATAAATTGGGAGGCAAAGCAAGCTCATAAGAAACCTCTCCAACTTTCCTCAATACCTCGAAAGGACCTATAAACCATGGGCTCAACTTGCCCTTCTTCCCGAACCTCATAATACCCTTCATCAGTGAGACCTTCAACAAGACCTTATCTTCCTCCATAAATGATACATCATGCGCCTTCTGATCCGCGTAACTCTTTTGTTTGGACTGTGCTGTGCAGAGCCTTTCCTGAATCAACTTTACCTTCTCTAAAGCATCCTTCACCAGGTCAGTGCCATACAACTTAGCCTCGCCAGGCTCAAACCACCCGCTAGGAGAACGACATCGCCGACCATACAAAGCCTCAAATGGAGCCATCTTGATGCTGGACTGATAACTGTTATTGTAAGCAAACTCGGCCAAAGGCAAGAACTGGTCCCACTGACCTCCGAAATAAATCACACATGCCCTGAGCATTCCTCCAATATCTTAACGGTACGCTCCGACTGACCATCAGTATGAGGGTGAAATGTTGTGCTGAGATCTATCTGGGTGCCCAATCACAATGCAATGCTCTCCAGAAGTGCAAGGTGAACTAAGGACCTCGATCTGATATAATGCACACCGGCACCGTGCAACCGAACTATCTCCAGAATGTAGATATGGGCTAACCTCTCAGAAGTATAAGTAGTAGCTACTGGAAAGAAATGCGCCGATTTGGTCAGCCTATCCACAATGGCCCAAACCGCGTCAATTTTCTGCAAAGTCCGAGGCAACCAAACCACAAAGTCTATAGTGATGCGCTCCAACTTCCACTCCGAAATGGGCATATGCTGAAGTATGCCTCCTGGCCTCTGATGCTCATACTTGACCTGCTAGTAATTAAGACATCTAGCCACATACCCCACTATGTCATTCTTCATCCGCCTCCACCAGAAATGCTGCTTCAAATCACGATACATCTTCATAGTACCAGGATGAACAAAATACCGAGAACTGTGTGTCTCCTCTAAAATCCTCTCCCTCAGGCCATCAACATTATGAACACATAAGCGGCCCTGAAGTCTCAGAACGCCATCCTTGCCAATAGTAACTTCCTTGGCACCACCCTGAACCACTGTCTCCCGTAGCTCTGCCAAAAATAGATCATCATACTGTCGGGCCTTAATCTCTCCCAATAACAAAGACTGAGCAACCACATGTGCTAGAACTCGGAAAGGCTCTGAAAGGTTTAATCTCACCAGCCGATTAGCCAAGGACTGAATGTCCAAGGCTAGAGGTCTCTCCTCTGCTGCGATATAAGCCAAGCTACCCATACTTTCCGCCTTCCTGCTCAAAGCATCTGCTACCACAGTTTCCTTGCCTGGATAATAAAGAATGGTGATGTCATAATCCTTTAATAACTCAAGCCACCTGCGCTGCCTCAAATTAAGATCCCTCTGCTTGAACAAGTGTTGCAAGTTGCGGTGGTCTGCATAAACCTCACAGGACACCCCATACAAGTAGTGCCTCCAAATCTTCAGAGCATGAACAATCGCCGCCAACTCCTAATCGTGCACAGGGTAATTCTTCTCATGAACCTTCAACTGGAGCGAAGCATAAGAAATAACTCTCCCTTCCTACATCAACACACATCCCAAACAAACGTTGAAGCGTCGCAATACACCGTATACATCCCAGAACTGGAAGGCAATATCAGAACTGGTGCTGAGGTCAATGTTGCCTTGACCTTCTGAAAGCTCGCCTCACACTCGTCGGACAATCGGAACGGCGCATTCTTATGAGTCAATCTAGTCAATGGAGCTGCAATAGAAGAGAACCGCTCCACAAATCGGCGATAATAGCCTGCTAGGCCCAAAAAGATCATGATCTCTATAGCTGAAATAGGACACGGCCAACTCTGAACTGCCTCAATCTTCTTAGGATCAACCTTGATACCCTCTCCAGATACAACATGCCCCAAGAATGCCACAGAATCCAACCAGAACTCACACTTGGAGAACTTAGCATACAACTACTGTTCCCGCAAGGTCTGGAGCACAACTCTCAAATGCTGCTCGTGCTCTCCCAAGCTACGTGAGTAAATCAAAATGTCATCAATAATGACAATGACGAAATAATCAATATAAGGCCTGAACACCCTGTTCATCAAGTCCATAAATGTTGCTGGGGCATAAGTCAAGCCAAAAGACATCACCAGGAAGTGATAGTGACCATATCTCATACGAAAAGCAGTCTTCGGAACATCCAAGTCCTGAATCTTCAGCTGATGATATCCCGATCTCAGATCAATCTTAGAAAACACCCGAGCACCCTGCAACTGGTCAAACAAATCATCAATGCGCGGCAAAGGATACTTGTTCTTAATAGTGACCTTGTTCAACTGGCGGTAATCAATACACAACTGCATGGACCCATCCTTCTTCTTTAAAAATAATACCAGAGCACCCCACGACGATTCACTCGGTCTGATAAACCCCTTATCCAACAACTCCTCAAGCTTCTCCTTCAACTCTTTCAACTCTTTCGGAGCCATACGGTACGGCGGAATGGAAATAGGCTGAGTGCCTGGAGCATCATCAATGCAGAAATCAATATCACAATCCGGAGGAATGCTCGGAATGTCTGAAGGAAATACATCAGCAAACTCTCGAACCACTGGTACTGAATCAGTCATCGGAGACTCGACGGTGGTGTCCCGCACATAAGCAATATATGCCAGACAACCCTTCTCAACCATATGTCAAGCCTTCAGGAATGAAATAACCTGACTGGTTGCACTAACTGAGGAACCTCTCCACTCCAGTCTAGGCTACTCGGGCATGGCTAAAGTAACTGTCTTGGCATGGAAATCTAGCACGACATGATAAGGAGATAGTCAATCTATGCCTAGAATAACCTCAAAATCAACCATGTCGAGCAATAGAAGGTCCGCTCTGGTCTCAAACCCACAGAAGGTGATCACACAAGACCGATAGATCCGGTCTACCACCACAGAATCACCCCCATGAGTGGACACATATATGAGAGAACACAAAGACTCACGAAGAACATCCAAAAAATGAGCAAATAAGGCTGAAACATATGAATAGATGGATCCTGGATCAAATAACATCGATGCCTCTCTACCACATACTGAAATAATACCTGTAATCCCGACATCTGAGGCCATAGCATCTGATCTGGACGGAATAGCATAGAACCTGGCTGGAGTGTCGGACGACTGACCTCCACCAGAATGAATAGGAGCTGACTGAACTCTCCTTGTCTGTACTCCACCTCTAGGACGACCCCTGCTGGCCTGTCCTCCACCTCCAGGTGGCCAGACCGCTGGTGCTGGACCCACAGGCTGATAACCCTGTTGCACTGCTTTGCCCCGAAGCCTGGGACAAAACTTCTTCATATGAACTGGATCCCCACACTCATAACAACCTCCAGGTATAATAGCCTGCTGCCCTAAAGAAGAACCCTAAATGGCTGGAGAGCGATGTGTACTCTCTGGCATAGCACTGAAGTAGGGACCAGAGGATCCCGGATGACTAGAATAACCACTGGAGGAACTCTGAATAGTTGGAGGGCGATAGGAACGCTCTGGCATGGCGCTGAAATGAGGCCTCACTGGGACACCTCGAGGAGGGGGTGGGGGTGCTGAATATGGGGGCCTGTTGGGCTGACCCTTACCAAACTGACCTCTGCCCCTAACTGGGGCACCGCTGAAATCTCGGGAAAATCTGGCCCTCTTATCATGTTGCCTCTGCTCCTTGCTCCTCGACCGATAACCCTCGATCCTACGAGCAATCTACACCACAAGCTGATAAGGAGTCCCCATCTCCACCTCTCGGGCCATGTTGGCCCTAATACCTCGATGCAACCCTGCTACAAATCTCCGCACTCTCTCGGCATCAGTGGGTAGTATCATGAGTGCATGGCAAGATAGCTTTGAAAATCTAGCCTCATAATCTATCACTGAAATCTGTCCCTGTTCCAGCTGCTCAAACTGATATCGCAGCTCTTCCCTCTAAGAGCTTGGGATATATCTGTCTAGGAATAGCTGAGTGAACTTCCCCCAAGTGATAGGAGGAGCATTTGCCGGCCTGCTGTGGATATAAGACTGCCACCATCTGCGAGCTCTGCCCTCCAACTGAAAGGTAGTGAAGTCCACTCCATGGGACTCTAGTATCCTCATGTTGTGCAGTCTATCCATGCACCTGTCAATAAAATTATGGGCATCCTCGCCTCACTCACCCCCGAAGACTAAAGGGTGCAATCGAGTCCATCTATCCAATAACTTCTACGGATCGCCGTCCACAGCTGGTCTAGGCTCAGGTGCTACTGCTAGAGGCTGGGCCCCACCCACGGGAAGTGTACCCGGGGTATGATGTACTGCTGCGGCCTGACTTGCGGCCTGAGCGGTAGGGGTCTGGGCTCCCCCTCCCGCCTGAGATGTGGCAGGATCCGTAGGAAATAAGCCAGCCTGGGACATAGTGTCCACAAACCGCATCATACGGCCTATGATTTCCTGGAAGCCTGGCGCCGTCATAAAGTCCACTGGAGCAGGATCTGCTGGGAGCACCTCTCCCTGATCCTCTATTATGGGGTCCTCCACTGGTGGTGCAATTGGAATAGCTCTGGGACGCCCTCGTCCCCTACCTCGGGTTAGTGCCCTCCCCCGGCCTCTGCCACGGCTTCGGACGCTGGGGGTAGCGGCATCTCCCGGGTCTGGAACATCACCTGCAAGCGTCCTCACCGTCTGTGAGACAATAGAAGAGTGAGATTTAATACACCTTCGACTGACACGATATAATGTGAATAAAGAGAGGTTTCCTAACACCCTATAGCCTCCTAAAGATAAGTACAGACGTCTCCGTACCGATTCGCAAGACTCTACTGGGTCTGCCCGTGACTCGTGAGACCTACGTGAACCTAGAGCTCTGATACCATGTTGTCACGACCCAAAATCCTAACTCGGGTCGTGATGGAGCCCGACACCAGGGTCAGACAAGCCAACACTTAAATTACTAGGGATTTTCCCCCTATTTAATTAAACATTCCATCGTGTGACAAGTTTTGAAGCTTAAGAACATTAAATGAAAAGGGTAATTAGCCAATTTGAAGAAAAGTAGTCATAAAGAGGCCTGAGTCGATATGTATACAGACCAGTAAACCATAACATCTACCACGTGTGTTCTAGGAACTAGTGTCACAAGTCTTACAGGCATACTAATAGAATATACAAAAGACACAATAGAACCGTCCCACTGTCTGAAAGTACTAGACGGGAAATAACAAAAGAAGACTCCATAGTGTTGTAGAGGATCGCCAGGATAAGTAGCTCACCATGAAGTCAGGTCCAACTATAATCAGAATCGAGCTCCGGTCTGATAACCAGATGCACCAGCCTCAGAACTTGTATAATTAAGTACAGAAGCATAGCATGAGTACATAAATAAATATGTACCCAGTGAGTATCCCGTCTAATCTCGAAGAAGTAGTGACGAGAGGTCGACTTGACACTTACTAGGGTCCAACAATATAATTTAACAGGATATGATAAAAGCAATAGGCATACGAGGAAGATAAAGAAGTAAACATTAAAGGTAACTGCAAATCAAATATATACTGGAAGTAACTAAACAATCACCACCTCATTTTTCTCCAAAATATCCGTCAATTCAATATCCATGAAATCATTAAAAATTTAGCATGTGCATACGGGATAAGGACAACCGGCCTAAGCCATCATAATAACCATATATGTGCACTGTCGAGGGTCGAATGGCCCGAACCAAGAATATATCTTTCAATCCGTCGTGGTGTACGGCCAGCTCCCATGAGAGTGGGGGAATTAACACTCCGCTCGCGGAATGTAAATTGCGAAGCGGTCACATGCACACACAATATTTTCTTAATTTACTTTTCAGTGAACAATTCCTTTAAATCTCAAAATTCCATGATCTCAGGAAAATAAAGCTGCATATAACATAAATTAATAAATCATATAATTCATTTCGAGGAAGAACAAAAGGCATGGTGTGGGCCTAACTACCCGTACATAACAATAATAGCCGCTACGTACGGACTCTCATCACTTTGTACGTACGTAGCACCCACAAACATCAACACATAGTCATTTAGATCACCTATGGGGACAATTCCCTCTTACAAGGTTAGAAAGGAGACTCACTGTCACGACCCGAAATCCCACCTTCGGGCCATGACTGTGTCTAATGTTGCACCCGCTAGACTAGCGAACGTACATAATTACATTAACATATTAAAACTGAAATAACTGAAATAACTAGAACATTTTATATTCCTCTTTAAGTGCGGAAGCAGATAAATTCTGAAATTACATACAAATACCCATAACACGATTCATTTACAATATCCCAGAATCTGGAGTCACTAACTCCTGAACTGTCTATGAGATTACTAAATATAAGGTCCGAAGAAATAATACATAACTGTCTCAGAACTAAGAAAAACAAGACATAATGGAACGATAAGGATGGAGGAGACGCCAAGGCCCACGAACGTCTGCGGGTCTACCTTGAAATCTCCGGATTGGACTGAAGGATTCTCCCTCAATCAGTGTCCACCAAGTCCGGCTGCGGGATATGCACAACATAGAGAAGTGCAGGTGTAGCATCAGTAAAACAGACCCCATGTACTGAGCAAGTGCCGAGCGTAACCCCGGCCGAAGTAGTGGCGAGGCTAGATACGACAACGATAACCTACCTGTACAGTTCAACCAAAAATATATCAAGGAAGTAACAGATATTTATCAGATAAACAAGTAATACGGGGAAAAGCAAGGGGGCAACCGGTAAGAAGCAAAATGAGATGTCGAACATAGTAATAAACAGATAAATGAATGGCACGGCATCACCCTTCGTGCTTTTACTTTCGTCCTCACGATGCAACAAGTAAATATATGAAATGATTGCAATAATAAATAAAATGAATGGCACGACATCACCCTTCGTGCTTTTACTTTCGTCCTCACGATGCAACAAGTAAATATATGAAATGATTGCAATAATAAATAAAATGAATGGCACGACATCACCCTTCGTGCTTTACTCTCTTCCTCACAGTGCAATAATGAATAAATGAAATGAATGGCACGACATAACCCTTCGTTCTTTTACTCTCTTCCTCACATTGCAATAATAAATAAATGAATGATATGAATGAATGGAACGAAATCACCCTTCGTGCTTTACTCTCTTCCTCACATTGCAATAATTAATAAATGAATAATATGAATGAATGGCATGACATCACCCTTCGTGCTTTACTCTCTTCCTCACATTGCAATCATTAATAAATGAATAATATGAATGAATGGCATGACATCACCCTTCGTGCTTTACTCTCTTCCTCACCCAAGTAATATCAACAACAAATAACAACTTGGCAAGGAAATCAATTACCGAAATTTCAATTCATAACCACCCGACATGGGTAATAACAAACAAAATCAACACATTTGCCCGGCAAGGGTCTCAACTATAAACAATTCCTTACGAGTACATAACTTCCCAAAAGAACTACTTCATAACACATTGATCATTGTTGTAATAACAAGTAACTAAGCAAAACAGACTCACGGGCATACTTGACACACAATGCATATGTATTCGTCACCTCACCTATGAATTGAACATGATAACACACATAGCACAAAGGGCACAATACCTATTCCCTCACCAAAGTTAGGCAAGACACTTACCTAGGGTCCAAAATAGCAAATCAAGCCTCTACCACTGCCTTTCCTCTCGAATTCGACTCCGAAACGATAATATCTAGACATAATTAGCTTAATAACATTAATAATGACTCAATAATCCAATTCCCAAGCCTAATTATACATTTCCCAACATTCTTCCAAAAATACTAAAATTTGACCCCAGGCCCGCTTGGTCCAAACACGAGGCTTGGACCAAAACCCGATCACCCATTCCCCACGAGCCCAAATATATAGTTTCTTTTGAAATCCTACCCCAAAATGAGGTTGAATTTACCAAAATTCCCAAAACCCCTAATTTCTACTTTGATTTCATGATTTTAGGCCTAGATTCTAGGGTGAAATCTTGTAAAAAAAAAAGTTAAGGAGTAAAGAAAATGAGTTAGAAATCACTTACTAATGTGTTGGAGAAGAAAGAGTGTTTGGAAAATCGCCTCTTATGTTTTTAGGGCATTGAAAAATGAAAAAAACTTAAATTCCCGTCTATTTATACCCCTCTCAGGTCCCCCACCGCGGTCAGCGAAAAATGGACCGCGGCCGCGCTAGCAAAGACCAAGAAAAGCTGAAGAAAACCAAGAAAAATGACTGCAGTGACATACTTTAGTCTTTTGGCCATAACTTTCTCTACAGATGTCCAAAGTACAATTTCTTTACCTTTCTGGAAACTAGACACAAAGGACTACAACTTTAGTTTTTGAATAATCTCAACATTCCTTGTATATCAAAAGGTATAGGCCTCTGAAGTCGGACCAGTGGCCCAGCTCCTCCACCGCGGACCGCGAAAAAAATGACCGCGGTCGCGAAGCCCTCAGCGCGGTCCGCGAAGAAGGAATTTGGTGGTAAGTTCAGAGATCTGAGTCCTATTACCTCCAACGGCTATATTTGAAGCCTAAAGACCTCCCGGGACCTACCCGAAACTCATCCGAGCCCTCGGAACCTCAAACACAATGTACATACAACCTCAAAATCATCCTACGGACTTATTCGAGTAATGAAACCACCAAAATAACATCAAAAATAATGAATTAAACTCCAAAATCTATAGAATTTTCTCAATCTTCATAAACTATCAAATTTTCCATTTTTGATCCGAAACACGTCAAACCAAGTCCGTTTTTTACACCAAATTTTACAGATAGCTCATATAACACATATTAAACCTGTTCCGAGCTCCGGAACTATAATACGGGCCCGTTAACACAAGTTTCACATAAAAATTTATTTTTGAAAGTCTTTATTATTTTCAGAAAATAATTTTTTCTTTAAAAATTCATTTCACAGACTTGGGACCTTTGAATACGATTCCAGGCATACGCCCAAGTCCCATATTTTCCTACGGACCATCCGGGACCGTCAAATCACGGGTCCGGGTTCGTTTACCAAATATGTTCACCAAAGTTAACTTTAATCAATTAATTATTATCCCGTGTTTTAAAAAACTCATTGCCTACAGTGTTCCGCACCTGCGGTCTCGCACCTGCGGAACTGGGCTAGGGGGACAAAGCTTGCACCTGCGGAGAGGAGCCCGCATATGCGGCTCCGCTCCTGTGGAACTTGATACATATCTGCGAGAAAAAGGGCAGCACACCTGAAAACGCACCTGCGAGGCTTGGACCGCAGGAGCGGTACCGCACCTGCGACTTGGCAACAACACCTGCGGTCACACCAGATCTGGTGCACCCGAAGTTATAGTTGCTGGTTTTTTGCCTTGTTTGGTGCTCGAGCGGCACCTAGGCCCACACGAGCCCCCGTCCAAATATACCAACAAGTCCTAAATCATAATACGGACTCGCTCGAGCCTTTGGAACACCCAAAACAACGCTAAAACGCAAAATCACACCTCAAAACCCCTAGAATCAAACTTAAGAACTTTAAGTTCTTGAATTCGCTAACAATGCGCTGAACCGACCTATACTTCTCGGAATGACCCCAAACTTTGCGATCCAGTCATAAATGACATAACAGAACTATTCCCGGTCTTGAAATTCCATTCGAACCTTGATAACATAAAAACACGTTCCAAACCAGAATTTGAACTTAAGGAGATTCCTATTTCACCATTAGGCGGCGAAATGCTCCCTGGTCATCCAAAACTCCTTCCGAACATACGCCCAAGTCCAAAATCATCATATGATGCTACTGGAACAGTCGAAACACAATTCCGAGGTCGTTTACTCAAAATGTTGACCGAAGTCAAACTTGGCCTTAAAGGCCAACCTTAAGGAACCAAGTGTTCCTATACACTCTAAACACTTCCGAATCTCGAACCACCTGCCCCCGCAAGTCATAAATCATTAAAAAAGAACTACGGGGAGTCTCATTTTTGTGAACGGGGTCCGATAACGCAAAACGGTCGGTTGGGTCGTTATAGGATTAAGGTGCGTTAGGGCACCTATTTGCAGATAACCCTGGATTAAGCAGTAGCGTCACCAAAGATCGGGTAAGGCTCAAATTACCTTGAGGAGAAGGTCTTAGGAACTCCCCGAAGTCCACAATGGTAGGTCCCGTACGAACTCGAATTATATGAATAGTCTAATAGAACAAATAAAATTTGGACAAACAAATAAAATTATTTACTTTAAAACAAAGGTGGGGTCCTAAGTTTTTTACCCTAAAGGATCACCTCGTGCAACATAAATAATACTTCGTAACTCCCTCGAGATGGGGTGTTACTCATATTATTCAGCGGGCACAGACTATCGTCTCCTGCTACCCGATTACTATCTTTAAGTTGTTTACCTAAAGTGCACTAGTCAATTCTAAGTCGTACCTTATGCGTGCACTACCCGTCCCACGCCTATGGTCCAGGGGGCATTTGGACCTCTATCTTGGGGTGGTTCTAGACTTTAACTTAGGTTGCTCAAAAAGAGAAATACTAGGTGACATACAAAACATCTTGGACTGTCATGTATAAGAAAATATGGGCTCAAGTTGGCCTCCGCACTTAGACAACAAATGAATGCAAAAAACTGATTAACATTGCAGCTTTTAATAGAGTGAAAGATCCTACAGGCAGTATCTCTATGAGATTCTGGACTAAGGAGCAGACGGTTTACCTGTAAAAGCCTTTTCCTAATACAATTTATGAAAACCTACATAGTTGCCTACTGATTACAGGTATCAGAGGTTAAACGTATAGGCAGGATATCTAGGTGTTTTATGCAGTAACTAATAGTGGTAATCACAGGAATATATTCAGAATTTATTAATCGAGTCCAATAGGCATAGTTTCTAGTGATTATAATTAGCACAGTATTGCAGACTCTTAAAGAAATGAGTAGGACGATCATTAAAATTGGTTCAAACCCTATAGGCATGATTTCTATAATTAAACTTATTGTAGATCCTATAGACATGATTTCTATAATAAAAACTTATTTTAGATCCTATAGACATGATTTCTATAGTTTGTAGAATGGGAAGCATGTAGACAGAATCCTATACGCACATTTAATCATAGAATATCCTATAGGCATGGTTTCTAACAAACAAAAGTAGAACATATTTTAACCAAGTAAAGATCTTATAGGCAGGGTTTCTAACACATAATAATTGAACATAATAGTATACATATAGGCAAGATTTCTATAATAACTGAAAAGTGACACGTTTTGAGCCAAATAGAATACACATATGCATGATTTCTAACACATGATAACTGAACATACTTGAGCATAATAACACATTTCTAAGATAAGTAATGAACATATAGGCATGATTTCTACCTAATTCTATATAAGTATAAGATAAATCCCATTTCCCAATTTTACTAACACCCGAAAATGTTATTACAAGAATTATTACAGACTCATAATGAATGGAATAACATTACAAAATATAACAACTATAGGGAGCCTACAGCAGGCCCAAAGGTACACCTGGCTAGGCCAGGCCATCATTCTAATAGTTCTTAATAACCCAGAAATTACACCTTCATGGACAAAAAGCAGCCAGGAATTGAGTGATTCACCAAGTGAGCACAAGAACAGAGTTGAGCATATATAACCAAGCCCCTCGTGTGTCAGAGTTTCCAAGGGTTTCAAGAACCCAGGGCAGTGCGCACACCAGGGAAGTTAGGAGGGATAATTCAAAGGAGAGACTAGGGACCAAGTCCTAGTGTGTTAGAGTTCACAAGGTTCTCAAATGAACCCTGAGAAGTGCTCACACTAGGGAGGTCAAAGGACATAACCTAAGTAGCCTTGGCTTTCAACTATCTAGGAATAGGGAGTTCAGAATAACATAAATGATAATGAAGGAGAGGGGACAATAGTTGGGGGACAAAATGAAGGGGTATAAATAGAGTTAAGTTGGGCACACAAAGTAGACAATCAGACAGACTTTAGGTTTTAAGAACACACTTAGTAAACACCTAGTGAATAAGTAGTTATGCATTAACAAACAGGTTTGTAGGACAGACTCATAACAGGGAAAAGGTCCAAATAATATTAGGTACAGGTGCTAGTTTCACTAGATAGCCATTTTAACTTCACATCAGGCAGCAGAACAACATTTAGACATAGTTGGGAAGCACACATTATGATAACATATTGGTGGCTCAAGAGAGTCAAAACATGTTGAGGGGTATACAAAATTAAACATACTACATATACAAGATTGCTATTATAGAGATTCAGGATAGGAATGGCAGATAAACTCATGTCATATAGTAAGTGTAAGCATTCAAATCTGACCTAATAGAAAAATAAACCTAAATGATGTTCAAATTATGCATAGGGAGCGGATTAAAATAACATAATGGACAATCTTAAGCATGATTAAACACAAAAGCGATGTCAAGCACTAACACATTGGCTAAACAAAATAAGAGGATCTTGATTACTCGAATTAGGCTCAGGCATGTTTCAGATTACCAACATAATAAAGTGACGATTAGAGAGACCATAAATTAAAGTAAAGTAATCAGGATTGCTTACAAGAACAACCAATAAAACACATTGAACTACAATCTTCAGAAGCGAAAACATATGTAAATGACAGATAAATAAGAATGAAGTGAAAAAAGTTCAGCAACTCACCAGTTAAGCGAAAATAAGAAAGAACAAAGACCACAATAGCGTGAACCCAAAATTTATGGCCTTGGCTTTCAGTCGGCCAGGAACCAGAATATAGAATAAGAGTATTTGGAGAACAAAGAGCTATAACTTCAATGTTTTAGTAAATATTAACGATACAGTCCTTTTTGCAAAAGGGAATGGGGAGGGGTTTATATAGTAGTAGAAATTAACATCCAAATAAGGAAAATCATCAATCAAACACGAGAAAGGAAAATTCATTTGTCACGACCCAAATTCCCACCCTTTTGGGCCGTGACTGCGCCTAACGTTGAACCCGCTAGGCCAGCCAACGTATAACTTGCAATAGTAATTTAAAATCATTTAATACTGAACGAAACGATGGTTCGTCAATTTTAACAAATTTCCAACAAAGTCCTGTAAACATTTTCTTAATAAAGATAAGGAAAACCTTAAGCACGCGAAGAATAAAGACATGATAAACTTAAACAACGTAACACTTCCCACACTGGTAACTCTCAAACTTTACTGGGCCTTCCAAATCCCTTCAATTGTTTCACAGCAGAGAAATAATAACAATATCTTAGAAAATCTCAAAATGAAATGATAAGATATCTATAACGAACTATCCCAAAACCGGGGTATCACAAACTCACGGACTAACTACTGGAATACTAAATACAAGTCTGGAAATGAAAATACTACACTCTCTTGGAAATAATAATGAAGACAATGAAACGATAAAGGAGAGAAGCCTCGGGATCCACGAACGCCAGTGTATACCTCGAAGCTCTGGAGTGGACTGAAGGTAACTCCCTCAGAACGCTCCACGGGGTCCGATAGCAGGTTCTGCACAACACAAGGAAGTGCAGTGTAGTATCAGTACAACTGACCCCATGTACTGAGTAAGTGCCAAGCCTAACCTCGGCCGAAGTAGTGACGAGGCTAGACTTGACATTAACGATAACCTGTCCTATTCTACAGCAATTAACAGGAAATATCACAAGGCATGTGATAAACAGGCAGGTATGGGATACGGGAGCAGTAAAGGGGAACAAGTGGAATGAAACAACCGCATCGACATGTAGAAGTAATCCAGCGAAACAAGCCAATATAATTAACGACGAAATAAATAAATAAATATCGGGAAAATAAACAATGGCACGGCATCACCCTTCGTGCTTTTACTCTCTTCCTCACAATGCAATGTACAATGAATCATGGCACGGCATTTACCTTCGTGCGTATAATAAATAACATCATGGCAGGGTATTTACCGTCGTGCTTATAATCAATAAATCATGGCACGGCATCACCCTTCGTGCTTTTACACTCTTCCTCA